>QTSX02000014.1:428148-725616 GCA_014839935.2 Entomophthora muscae | reverse complement strand
TGGTAAGGGGAAGCAGTGGCAGTAGACTGGACCAGGGGCATACCTCCCTCCTCATTGAAAGGACCGCAGGGTTGGGGGCTGTTGGTGTTGTAAGACATGAGCGCCAATGTCGTAAAAGTTGCAGCAAAGGGTTGCTAGTTTCTATGAATAGTTAGTCAGTGACCTAATTCTTAATACTATACCTGTTGATGTTATAGTGACAGCCTATGAAGGACAGAAGAATAATAAGATGTATAGAAAAAACTGGTATTTATTTAGATATTATCACACTTATATAGTGTGAGGCAGGAGAATAACTACCAGAGGCAGGGAGGCACAGACAGAAGGACTTCCCAAATGGAGGAGAGTGGAGTGGCACAGCTAAAAGTCCCGCAGAAAAGAACGGCTGCTTCCTCGCAGCTTTTCTTAAGGAGGTAGATATAAATAACTTTGTTGTTCTATTTATAATCCCAGAAGTAAAGCCTGTGCCTTGTGCGCATTCAAAAGGCAAATCAAACACCTGTTTTTGGGGTGTTTTAAACGTCTTTATCACTAGTAGAATCAGGATGCAATAGTGCAATTGCGTGATTGTTCTGTTGCTTGATTCCTAGATGGAAAACTTAATGTCTAATCCATTTAATCTGTGACAGGGTCCATACAAACTTAGACTTGGTGCCTGTTATGGCGGACAAGGGGGCGGTCAAGACGCCACAGTTGGGTATGAAGCATTGTACATAGGCCACCATTCCCAAGAAGGTGTGTAGTTCTGACTTGTCCTTGGGGGGTGGCACCTTGCAGATGGCCTGTATCTTTTGACTGTCAGGTTTGATGCCATCTTTTGAGACTATGTGTCCCAAGAAGGGTAGCTGCTCCTGGAAGAACTGGCATTTGGAGGGTTTGGTCAACAGTTTGTGTTGTGCCAAGGTCGCAAAGACCTCTTCCAGGTCTTTGTGGTGTTGTTCCACCGAGGGGCTGTAGACAATAATATTGTCCAGGTACACTAGGACATTTTTGCCTATGTTTTGCAAAACACTTTGTTCATGAAGGTTACAAAGGTGGACGGGGATTAGTCATGCCAAAGTTGAGTACCACGCATTTGTAGGAACCATACTTAGTGTGGAAGGCTGTCTTGGGGATGTCTTCCTCCTTGATACAAATCTGATTTTAGCCTGCAGTTAGATCAATCTTGGAGAAGATGGCGGCTCCTCCCAAGGCGTCAAAAAGGTTGTCAATCAGTGGCAGTTGGTAACAATTCTTAATGGTGACTTTGTTTAAGGCGCGGTAGTCTGTGACCAGGCTTAAGGTACCGTCCTTCTTAGCCACAAAGAATACGGTGGCCCCAAAGGGAGACTGTGAGGGGCAGATAAGCCCTTTTTCTAGGGCCTCCTTGAGATAGGCGCGTAGGGTGTTGTCCTTGTTTGAGGTCAGCCTGTAAATGGGGCGTGCCTTGGGTAA
Source organism: Entomophthora muscae (assembly GCA_014839935.2). NCBI lineage: Eukaryota > Fungi > Entomophthoromycota > Entomophthoromycetes > Entomophthorales > Entomophthoraceae > Entomophthora > Entomophthora muscae. The sequence goes on along the minus strand of QTSX02000014.1, from coordinate 724,182 downwards.
AGCCCCCTTGAGTTGGATAGAATGTTGAATGTGCTTCTCAGTGGGCAGTCCAGGTAACGCTTCCTTAAAGATTTCTGGATGACGGGCCACAATGTCGCAGTCCTGAGGCATGGAGGTATCCTGGTGATCTTTGAAGTGTATGATCTCATACTGACAGGAGTCCCAGTCAATTGCCTTCAGATTTTCCTTTTTGTCTAAGGTCTCAGTGATGCGTACAAAGACGTGGTCACGTAGGAGTTGATACACAGAGTCAGGGTAGATCTGGTGGTTGACGCCTTCACACTTGATGGTCAACACGGAGGTTGCCAAGTCCACGTGGGGGTTGTTTTTCCATAACCAGTCCAGTCCCAGTACAATGTCAAATTTGGGGAAGTTGATGACAGGACCTTAGATGGTGGAGTGGAGGTTCTCAAGCATGACAGAGAAGGGGGCAGTTTCCTTTGTTACGGCAATGTGGTGTTCATCAGCCAGGACCACATTTTTAATCCGCAAAGGATTAGTGGCCAGCTTGAATTTATCCACAAAGCTGCTGTTGACTAAGGTTCAATCTGCGCCCAAGTCCAGGAGTGCTGAGCCTGTGTAACTGTGAAAGTGGAAAGGGTAAGACATCAATTTATTGGGATGTCTGGCAATGGTGTATAGTACCAGGTCATCTGAGGGCACTTGGATCATTGGGCATTGGTCTACGTCCTTGGGTCAGTATTAATTGTTGGGCAAGTTAGGAGTTGTGTGGGGAGAGCTTGGCTTTCTTAGTGCTCTCCCTGTGCTTTTCCCTTGTCTTGGTTGCCTTGGGCAGCAGTGACACAGAAATGAGTGCAATTTGACTGATCATTACTTCCATTTCCATGCCCATTTGAACCTGTGGGTTTGTGGTTGATGTTGTTTCTGTTGCCTCCAGGAGGTGGTCAAGCAGAGCACCTGCTTGGATGGGAATCCTTGGGTCTCTCTTGTTTCCCAGTTTGTGCCTTATGAAGTGTGTTGGAGGTTTGCTTCACTTTTTCTGCTTCACGGTACAAGCTTTGCAGGTTGGTTACCTGGTCCAGGTTCACGTGCCTCATCACATGCAACTTGAGGGCGTTGTAGTACATGAGGTGAGTGGCTGGGGTGTCAAAGACCATTTTAGATGGGGCATAGAGACAGAGTTCCTTGTAGGCGCAGGTGAGTTCTTTAACAGTGCCTGTATGGGACAGGTACTTTACTTGGTGTATGATCATGAGCGCTGTATCTTTAAGCACAAACCTTGCCAGGAAGTCCTGCTTAAAGGTATCCCAGTTCTTGTTGGTGTGCTCTTTGTGCCACTTGTTGCACCAGGTGCCAGCGTCATGGGTCAGGCAAATGGAAATCTCTGCAATCCATAATTGCTGTGGGCATTGCATCTGAGCCAGCTTGCTCTGGGCGGACTGGATCCATGTGGTGGTTTTGTTGTTGTTGGCCCTGGCAAAGGGTTCCAAGGCGGCGCTTTGAAGCCTTTGTGCTACATAGGCGGGCATGGTAGTTTCATCAGCTGGTTGCGGCATCAAGGAGGGAGCCTGAAAGAACCCTTGCGCAGACATGGCATTGAAGGCAGGTAGTGGGATCACCGTGTTTTGGTAGAGGACAAAACCATTGGGTATCTTGGTACCAGGAGTATACAGAGTCCAGTCAGGCGGGAGGCCAGACATGATTCTGTTGAGGATTTGTTGGCCGCAGCGTGTGCAGGCAACAGGTGAGATTTTTCAAGATAAGGTAGGATGGAGAACCTACCTGTGCTATCAATGTTGTAACTGTGCTGTTTTAGCAGAGTTACACGGGGAGAAATATTTAGAAGCTAGATGATAATCTTTATTGGGCAAAAGTGATTATATAGTTCATGTGGATCAAGGATAGTAGGAACAAGATTGGTGATCACATGGTTGGATGGAAGAAGGGGGTGGCTTGATCCTGATAATGAGCCAAGCGCCAAATCAAGGTATCCACCATGAAGGATCATCATCTGTTCATGTTGTTGGATTTGGTAATTTGAGTTGACTTCCTAGTCTGGCTTTGGGTGACTGGATAATTGGATTGCGGGTCACAAACCTGCTTGGTTGGAAACTTGCTGGCAGTTCAAGCCTGCAGTTTCAACAGAAAATACTAACAAAGCCAGGGGAGCAAATTGGGCCAACCCCCAAAAACAACTGAAGCGGTTAGAATGTAACTTTGATGATTAAAATGAGCAGGCAGGGAACCAAAAGTCCCCTGTTTTGCTTTAAGGGAAACCATTGAACTTGAAAGGTCAGGTGACCTCAGCCAGTCATTTGCCATCAGATTCAGAGGAAGAATTATTAGGGTCAGAGAGGCGTTGTCTCAAATACTCTATCTTGCCCCGCAAAGTAGCTACTTGGTCTATTAGTAAGGCAATGGGAGAATCAGGCGTAGGTTTGAAAGGCAGAGGGTTTGGGACAGAGGCTTGACGTTGAGTAGTGGCTTTGAGTTTGGCTATGGAGTCCCATACCTTAGCTTTAAAGGCGGATGGGCCATCAACCAAAGGAGCAGGTGGAGTAACTTCAAGGAAAGCCACTCTACTGTCAACGTAGTTTTGAACCTGATACAGAGTGTTTCCTAACGTGGCCTTGTCCAAATAATACTGTAAGTGCAGACGCTGGCCCCAATTATTGATGTGGGACCCAACCAACCCAAGCTAGGAATTAACATGCTCTCAAAACTGATTGAGTTTGGCAACTAAGGTCTCAAAGTCTTGACAATACTTTAGAAGAGTTGACTCTATCTGGCCACACCAGGTAGCTTGTTGATCATCCAGTTCTCACAGGCAATCCTTGATATAACCAGGGAGCAAGGAGAGTTTAGGGACAAGGTCAAATACTTCTGTGAAGCTAGCAAGCTGCTCTGGCTATCTGAAATGCAAGCAAATAGACTATGGGAACATTCTTGATTGGCCATAACTTGGGCATGATTGTTGGAAACAGCGGTGGCTACGGCAGTCAAGAGCTGGTTTTGCGACCCCAACACCAACTGATGATGGACCAGTGCAGGTTAGATGAATTTTTTAACCAACACACCAATATTCTCCATCAATTCCATCAGTGCAGGAGGAAGACCAAAGTCCAAAAGGAAGGAATACAGATCTTTGGAAGCATACCCAGGACGGAGACCAGGGATAGTGTGCATGGCCACAGTGCCTGTGTGGAGGAGGGAGCGGGCAGCGGCACAATTTTGCTCATAGTTGAGGGAGAAATCTGGAAGGGGGCCACTCTTGCCTGAGAGACAGAACCAATACCATAGGATTTGCGGGGGCATCAGTGATGTCTTCTTCTAGAGGAGGACTAGAAACTTTAGGTTGCTTGGGTACTTCAGAAACAAAGGAGGAAGGACCAGAGAATGCACGTGGGAACAGGGTAACCAAGGGGCTTGCAGCCCTTGTAGTGTGCAACATTTTGTTGTGTTTGGCTCCTGGGGACAACATCCAGAAGGACACAGCGGGAAATCTTTATAACAAAAGATTTGAGGTTTAAAGCTAGCATTGGGTTAGCCTTCAGGGCAAAATTAAGGGCATGTACCTTAATTTCCTGGAATACAAGATGTGGAATTCCTTTTGGCAAAAAGGAAAAGAAAAAGTGTGAAGAATATTAAAGTCAACGCAAATGTGGATAAACTTGTCTTTATTAGGAGAAATGATTCTACTTAAATAGTAGACAAGGGTTGATGATCACTCATTAGGGAGACAGAGTGGCAGAGGGGGTCATGTTGGGGTGAAGTCATACCAGGATCAGTCAAGGGCTGGTATGGTAATCTGGAATGGGTGGACATTGGAACAGACATATTTAGAAAAGGCAAGGAATTTCCAAAGTTGAAAGCAAAACCAACCAAATCTTTGCATTTATCACTATTTGAAGGCCATATTGAAATAGCATTAATAGCGCAATTTCCGACATTCAGGTTCTCTGGTTTTGGCTTCAGGATTTTAGATTAGAATTTCTTCTAAAGTGAACTCTGAATAGGAAGAATTGAAGGGATATTCTGTGAAATTTACTGGGCCCTAAGGTGCTCCTGGGGGAAAGTATAACTTGGTGTCAGGATTGACAAGTTTCCTCTCCTCAAAACCCAGGCCTAATGGTGGGATTCAAACCCTGACCCTCCAGGCTGCCAGCCCTAAGGACCAATGGGCCGCCTGCCCACGTTTTTCTGGGATTAAGTCTCACAAGCTGAGGCTGGGCATAATTCCCAAGATGATAATACCAGCCCAATTGTCACAGTAGTGTCATTTTTGCCTGGGATAGATCACCCAAAAAGAAATAATGGAAAAAGAAAAACAGCAAACCTTTGAAAGTATTAGATGATTTAAATTTAGTAATTGACAAAAAATGGGTTGAAACTGCCCCTATTGAGGGTGAAGGAATAAACTTTCACCTCCCAGAATTTTGTCTGAAAATTATGCGCCAAGGCTTACAAGATATCACTGCCCAGATGCGCTTGGTGGTTGATCAACTGGCTGCCTAAAAATATTGAATTATGATATCATCAATGCTTTGACATAGGTCCCCAACCAAGAGGTGAAAATATTTCCAGCCAGCCAATCATATTTGAGTTTGTCTCTCCCAGTTGATTTATAGTCCCTTCCCACTTCCCCTCTAAAAACTTGTTTTCAGATAGTTTTATCTACTATCAATAAAGTTTATTCCTTGATAGATGAAAGCTACTTTGGGGTTAAAAATACCCCCTCTCAGGCCATGGCCTCCTCTGTCTTAGCATGGTTGAGAAAGGTCTCCACACAGGACCAGAGGGTTTTGTACCCCTTATCTTGAAACCATTTCTTTTTGGTTGTCCATTTACTCCTCATGTTTTCCTTGTCATCCATCATCTTTGTTCTGTGTTCTATTCTCTTCCTTTGTAGATTTGTAGGCTTAAAGCTTCAATGTAAATCTTTTTTTTGATTTTTATTTTAGTCTGGGCAATTTTTCCCTGCAACTTCTATTTGATCTCAGATCTAATTTACTCAACTCTAACATAAACCTTAGAAACTACAGCGCCAAATGAAAGATCAAACAGATTTCCTAATGAAGGCAAAGAAACTCCTACCATTAGCTTCATGAGTTTGAAGTTTACACTAGTGGACAATCAAGATTCATCACCTGAGGAAAATATGAGACTGAAGCCCACTCCCATGACCATGGCTTGAGAACAGAAGAATCAAGAAACCTTTTCAGAGATTTCAATCAATAAGCAAACACCCTGCAGCAGTGCCATTTTGCTTCTTCTGAACCCGGGCATCCTGGCCACCTGATCACATAATTCTCAATTCTATGATGAACCCCTCATGAAAAATGTAAATTTTGGCAGCAGGGTACTATATAGACCCATAGATCCTACATTAAGACTGTATTGCCAATTTTAAATAAAAGGTTATGAGACATTATTTCCCCATTTATTGCCTTATTTTATTCTTGCCATTTATCAGTTCAGTTTGAGATCTCCTGACCCTCCTGCCCTTCTGCCCGCAGTTTATTTTCCTCCAGGTGCCTCATTTGGTTCTGTTTACTTTACAGAATACCCTTTTAAACCGGAATGCAAGGATTGTACCCTTAGAAAGGTCCTAGAACAAGACCCCTTGGCCCACATAAAATCAGCAATCAGATATAATAGACAAGGCTCTTGGCACATAACTGAACCCAAACTTTTCAGAGACAAATATAACTTCCTTCCCACATACCATTTGGACATGAAACTGCCAGTGACCCCCAAACCAATGCCCGCCTCTGCACTTGACATCCCTTTGGACCACAAAAATAAGCTGTTTGGAATTGTGTATATCACTCTCACTGGGGTAATTGATACTATAATTCCAGCCACCAGCCTGTGGTCCTGGATGGGAAACTCAATGTCCTACCTTATTAAGTTAGCTCCAAACTTGTGGTGGGCTCTGTCCGCAAAACCCACAGCCCATACATTCCCAGAAACCAACAGCCCAGCCAACCAAGGTTGGATCCCTGAAACTCAAGCAGCTTGACTTCCAGTTTCTTGATGTTGGCCAGTGAAATGAGCAGAGCTGGAGAATTTAACTTGTAAATGAAAAAGTGGTAAAATTAGGTATGGGATGGCCTGAGATAACCAGAGGTTCATAACACTTTATTACAAAAAAGGCAATGGGCAACTTTCTGGCAGCCCCAGAGTATAATTATGCCCATCTTCCATGATAAACCTTTTTTAGAATCTTTTAGGCCAGGTGGTAGTATTTACCAGGTTTCAGAAATCCTTGGTGGCATCAGAAATTGTCAGTATATCATTGGCTTGGTTCAGATGGAGAATACCAATTTCCCTCTTTGGGGCATCAGATTTTCATCATTTGTTGGGCCTTGTTTTTGTGGGTAATTCATGCAATGCTCTATTGGCAGAGGCCAGTTGAACAAAGGAGTACTATTCAAGTGAGTGCCTTCATTAGCTGGGCTAGGGGGGCAAAGATTGACCATGGGTTTACGCCTCATAGGTTGATTTCAGATATTTCTATGAAGTTGAATCTTCCTTTGACTTGAGCCCAAAAAAACACAGGCGGCCAGGCAGTAGGGCCTGCAGGCTAGCAGCTTTCAGGGGCTCAGGGGTTTAATCCCGGAATTGGGCTTCATCTTATGAATCAATAGCAGGTAATTGTCATTTGTGTCACCCTGGCCACCTCTTAAGATATGTTACCCTTCATTACACTATTTGCCAACTTTTACCATTATTGGGCTGTTATCACTTTTAGGGGCACTTGATCAATCTGCCCATGGTGTAATTCTTGTGATCATTACTTTAATTTACCTCAACCTTGGATCTTTTCTTCATTGGGTTTTGGAGAACCTTAAAAAAGATATGAATCCCTGGCATCAGCTGAAGATCTGTTGGTTTCTGATAAAAAGCCAATACAATATATATTGTGGGTAGGAAAAAGCTGTCAAAGCCAAAGCTTGCTACACACACTGAGCAGGATGAGCTGGTCATGATCCATGATTTAACCATCATGAACTATATATCCAAGATAGGTATTGATAAGGAGTGCCTTTTGGGGAAGCTTCAAATATGGAATTGAGAAGGAATAGAAGTATATTTTATTGGATAATACTTTAGACTTATATAGCTTTAGTTATGATGGAGATTTATTTGGATTGAACCTAAGGGTTGATCATGTGCAGGATGGGTTCAAGTCACTGGATACTTGGACAGTCATGTGATATTGGTTGGTTGCCATTTCCAGTATGTTAAACTGTATATTGGGAGGGCACCAAATTGGGCAATGACTAGATGTTAAGTGGGTTGGCGGTAGCCAGAATACTTGTACATCCAGATCCTTGACAGTATGAAGGTCTTTTAAGGTGGTGTGTTGACTATACTGGGACTTTCTTTTTAGGTCCTCCTTCAGGGAAACCTCTGTGAAATAAATTGAGCTTGTACTCATTTTTTCTATTAATATTGCTATTTAAACTTGTTGGTTCATGTGAATTTGAAAGACAACAGAGGAAAAGGAAGAATAATGTGAGTAGCCTTACTCTTTGTGAAAATCAGATATTTATAATTGTGAGAGAGGGGAGCTAAACTTACTAGGCTTGGCTTCTATCCTGAGGGTAAACCGTCAAGATGACGCCCAGTGCAAGACTGGGATAATCTCTCAAACTGGGGTCCATATTGACAAGACAGGGGATAGTTGGGGAAAATATCCATCTAAACCCATCAGAAACATACCAGTTAGCAACCAGAGAGTATTTTTGAGAGCAATATCTGAGGCTAGAGGCAATTTTTGAGGAGGCAAAAGATCATCTATTTTAACAAGGGCAGGTGTTGGGGGTGTCTCTTCTGAAAAGTCATAGGAACTTCAACCACAGAGGAAAACTCCAGGTCATCAATAGTGTGACTACAAACAAGACTTTCTCCAGTGAAAAGCAGGACATTTGCTTTACCAGGGAGGTGATCAAGTAGGTAGAGAAACTTAGTGGGGGTTTCTCTCACTAGAAAGGCAGAGAAGAAGATGCACGTTCAGAGCTCTGGAAAGGTGGACCAGATAAAGAGTAGAGCTGAAGTCAAGGGAAGAGCAACAATTTGAGAGCCAGTAGCAACAAATCCAGATTTCCCAGGAAACTTAGGGCCTTTAATGCAGTTGGAGAAATCCAGACAAGAAGAAACCCAGAGGCCAGTAGTATCCACAAAAAATGTAAAAATTTTCAGGATTGGAGACTTGGGGATGGCTCCAGAGGGACTACAGAAGTCTTCAACACTGGTTAAAGTGAAGTCAATCTTGAAAGCAAGCAAAAAATAGATTTTTCTTGAAATAAAAGTAAGAATTTATACATATTTCTAACTATAATTCTGGGCTCTAGTTGCTTTTTCAAAAGCAAAGGCAGGTAAAATACCACTTATACGCTAACATTAGCTTTATGGGCTCCAAAGCAGCAGACAAAAGCAAAGGAGAACAGGTCAAGATAAAGTAAATGTCAGGGCTGGAAGCTGAATTATTGATCAGAGCAAGGCCACCAAGAATTTCAGCCTTAAGACCATCCTCAAGTAACCCAGGCTTATCCAGACAGGAAAGAACAAGACAAGAAAGTAAGCCAGAAGTTGATCAAAGAGATTTGAACAAACCAGATTTATTTGAGGAGCCAAGAAAAAGAATGCTGGAATATGGGAGTGAAGGGAGAATAGGAGAATTTATACACTTAGTGTTTAAAGTTTGAGAGGAATCAGGGGTAATTAAGAGGAAATCATGTTAAAAGGCAAGTATTGCATTTGTAAATAATGCAGATTATAGCTCAGTTCAAATCCTCTCCTTTCAGGATTTCAGAAATGTATTCAGCATCAAAATTGGTTCACTAGATCCTGAGATACAAAACAAACAAGTGGAGATCTTCATGCGCATGAAAAACAGGCTTTTACATGAATTGGGAGACTCAGAATTGTATAATTAAATCAAGTTTATTATAAAAGCTACTTTAAAGAAGCTTTAAACCCATTTCAAAAGTTTAAACACAGCAATTAAGCCTATAACAAAAAGCAGTTTCATGTCAGGAGGATCCTGACAGTAAAGAAACACTTTTACTAACAATTTTCAACCAGAGGACCCAAATAATGAGCCCCAAAATAATGACTGTTTGTTTGAAAGCCTAAACTTTTAATGATAAAAATTGATAAGCAGGGACCCAAGATGAGCCTGCTTGTAATTTAATAGAGTGGTTTCTGTCTAGAAGAGCCATCAGGAGCAGGGGAGCCTCCTGGCTGGCTGAGAGATGAAATTTTCAACCCAGAAACTGGTGGGTTGAAAGGTTTAGAGTGATTTCCAGGGTGGCTGGTGATTGGGTGAGGATGTAAGATTGGGTAGGGGCATTCAAATCTTGTGATCCTGCAAAAAACTGGGCCCCATATGTGGAACTCTTTAATTGGCCTGACCAAATTTTCTTTAAAAGTGGGCAACACTAAGCCAGATAGTAGTCTAAATTGACCAGTGTTTTCACCACTGTTGAGCAGGAAACATGAAGCATGAAGAGGAAAGTTTGGGAAGGGTAAGCCAAGACAAAACAATTGCTAATTGTATGAGTCAAGTACCCCAAGGAATTTAAAGGCTTGGTGAGGTTTTGAGGGCCTTTTTTATGCGTCAAGAGAAAACAGTTCAAGCTAATGCTATGGGTGGCTCCATATAACAAATGGAGATGAATCATAATTGTTTGCTTGTTGCAGCAAGCTTATCAGCTACAACCTGGTAGTTGATATTTACTTTTACAGGTGATGGAAGCTACTGGTAGGTGAGTGGGGCTTCTATAAAGAACCTGATATATGTCATCTCTTAAAGAGTTTTCTGTATGGCATGAGTTATGGTTGCAACTGTTATGAGACACTGTCACAAGTGACAAACTCCTGTCAACTATGATAACCGAAAGGCCTCAACCATGGGAGTCAAACCCTGGCCTCTCGCGGGCCGCCAGCCCACAGGGCCAGCCGTCCGGCCACCCGCAGTTTTCTGGGTTTGAATCAGGATCAGATTTGACTTCGGAGAATCCCCTGAAGTTTGATGAGCCAAGTTTGCCTACAAGGATGCCTCCTGCGCTAGGGGTTCCTGTTAACCCAACCAATCAACAGGCTGGGTTAGCCACAGACCCCAGAATAACCTGGGCCACTACAGAAGAAAAAACAAAGATACCTTCTATAAGAAATGGGCCACCCAGAGATGACCCATCCTGTGACCTGGTTAAGGAATTGGAATGCTCTAGTCGCAAGTCCGCCCATGAAATAACCTCCGCAATTGTTGCCACCAAGGGCTGTGAAGACCTAGTAGATGGAGAAACCCGGGCCATGAAAATCTTTGAAAGTTTTGCCTTGACAGATGGGCATACTTATACCCTGGGCCGCCAGAAAGATGCCCATCGCCATCCTTACAATAAAGTGACATGAACCTTTGGTTCAACCAGATCATACCATACTTGTTATTAGTTTTATTTCATCTTCAGTCTACTCCTTGCGGCCCCATTCCCCATGCTCACATACCCCTAGAAACTGCGGACCAGCCGCCCAAACTTTACCGACCACCAGGAGTTCCTTTCGGCCCAGTACATTTTACCGAGTACCCACCCAACCCGGTGTATTCAGAGTTTACTCTTGAGGAGATCCTTATCCACGACCCTGAAGCTAGAACCAGAGAGACTGAAACCGTGTACAGAGAAGGTGTCAAAATCACAATACCTCCTCTGCTATATCGAGACAAGTATAATTTCCTGCCTGCGTATTTAGTTTCAATGACGCCACCCCACACCCCGCGGCCCAACCACCCGCAAGATTCCGTTGCCACTGATGAATCCACCTCTACCCAAATATTTGGAGTGATGTATATCACCCTCACTGGGTTGATTGATTCCATGGTGCCTACGAGCGGACCTTGGGCAATACTTGGGAAATTGTTATTTTATATTGTAAAGTTAGCCCCAATCCTGTGGTGGGCTCTCCCTTCTGGGCCCGCAAGTTCTCAGGAACCCCCCTCAGGTTGGATCCCTGACAGACACGGGTACAATAGTTCTATCTACCCTTTACATTGCATTAATTATTTTTCATTCTGAAGGTTCCTAATTTAATTTATTTGTCATTACACAATTGTTTGGCTTTGGTTTTTACTACTTCTTACAGATTTAGCTTTAGGTACTGGTGAGTGCTTTCAGTACCTGGAATTGTATTTATGCTGATATGGTCAGCAAGCTTTGGATTGAAATTTCTAAGGGCTTAGTTGACATATGATACTACATTAGGGAATTGCAGCTGGTCAAACCAATGTGTAGTGAGATGATTAAATTAACTATGGCTGGTTGCAGATTTTTTATGGGCATCAAGCATGGTTTAGCCTGTATGGTTTTCCTCAAGGATGTTAGTTGATATTTAGATGAATGGAGGTTTTGGTAAACATTTTTGGGATCTTTTGCAAGCATGGTATCATTTTTTGACCTGGTATTGGGAGCAATCAATTGGCTTCATATTTTTAGAGATGTCTGAGTTGGGAGGGAGTGGTAGCATTCAGAGGGAGCTATAAAATTTAAATTAATCTTTATATCCGCAAATTTGATTCTGGAGTCACAAGTGGAACGATCATCGCAATTTGGTGGGGCAGTACTTTTCATCATGCCAGCCCTAAAGAAAGTGAAGCTTTTATTGAGGGATGAAAGCGTGAAATAAGACAGGCTACAAAAGTCAAGTTCGATAATTAGTAATTCTCTAGTGTGCCAGTTTGATTTTAAGACGATATTTATAATTACTTAAGCTAAATCCATATCTGCACTATTACACTGTTCCTCAACTTCAATCCCACCAAGGATTCAATCCAATTAATTGTTTTGATCTCATAATAAGATTTAAAGGGCATATGATGGAGATTTCTTTTGCTTATTTAATATATGTGGTAATATTTCGGTCACACTGTCAGGTCAAGCAAAGCCACTGAGATGCCTGCTGGTGCCTCCTAAACTTCAAGCCACTTTCCTAAAGATCCAGTTTCGTAGCTATTCGACGCGTGTACTCCAGAACTTCCCCATTACCCGCTGTGACTTGTACCTTGCCAAGTGTAATTTTTTCGAGAATTAAATAATATTTCTTAATCTACTTTAAAGAGCTCCCTTCTAAGCATTTCTTTAGCTTTTTCTTAGGTTTCGATAAAGTGATCTAAAGGGAAAATGATTTCTGCTTTCTTCATCTACAATCAAAAAGGGGAGGTGTTGATTTCAAGGCTATACCGCCAGGACCTAAAGTAAGCATCACTAATTTATATAATCTTTTTCTATTTAACCCTTTTTCGTTTTAAACTTTTATAAAGTATAGTATATATTTAACTCAAACACACAGTATCTTAGAATAAGATTTGTGAGTAGAAAAGTATTTACCTTAGAGTGATTGTTTTGAAAGCTTCTTTTTATATCTAGATCTCACAAAACATTCGTTAAAGGTGTATATCTTTAGATTCTTGTAAAAGTGAATGGGTTTTATTAACAAAGGTGTGACTTAAAACATTTTAATCTTTTGCTTTACTTGCTCTTTTATGAAAAATTGATATGCTAAAGTTGGTTTTAACATACCTATTACTTTCTATAAATAAAACTCTGCATTAAAGTGTTAGCTTTTAAATTAACCCGCATTCGGCATTGATTCTAGTCCGGCTCGCGAATTGATTTTACTCTTATTGCCAAGTACAATGTTACATTTAATCCTGATCTGCAGTTAATATTCGGAGCTTATGGAAATTTCAGATTGAAAAATTAACTAAATCCTCTTCATAATTGAACTGACTTCAATCTGCACCACTTGAGCGTCTTAACTTTATTGGTTTATGCTTACTACGTTAAACTAAAAACAACTACCTATTTCAGGCTGCTAACAGTAACCTCAACCGATTTGGCAGGCTTTAACTGCCTTGCAAGCTATGTTCTTTTAGAGAAAGACAATTTAAACCAAACAGTTCAATAATTAACATTTAGTTTCTTTCCTAACTCCCCATATGTTTTACCGCAGGGACGTATTTTAATTTAAGAATGTAGGAGGTCAGTAGCAGATATCTTTCGAATCCAAGTGATCTCCAACACCGATGTGCGTGCGCCATTCATTACGTTGGGCTCTACTTCTTTTTTCCATGTTCGCCACGACAATCTATACATTGTAGCCGTCACCAAGAACAACGCCAATGCAGCGCTTGTCTTTGAATTCTGTTACCGCTTTATCTCACTTGGAAAATCTTATTTCATCAAGTTTGATGAAGAGTCAGTAAAGAATAACTTTGTGTTGATTTATGAGCTTCTTGACGGTAACCCAATATTATTTAACTGCCGCCTGACTATTCACAGAAATTCTTGATTTCGGCTACCCGCAGAATACCGATGCCGATACCCTCAAACTCTACATCACAACCGAAGGAGTCAAGTCGGAGAAGGCAATGGTAAACAGTCTTCAACTTCTTCAAAGCCTAACATGTGATTAGAAGGAGGACTCGTCCAAAATCACCATCCAAGCCACTGGTGCCATCTCTTGGCGGAGGCCAGACATCAAATATCGCAAGAATGAGGCTTTTGTTGATGTGATTGAGTCTGTTAATCTATCAATGAGTACTAAAGGTACTACTCTACGGGCGGACGTTTCTGGGCAGATTCTGATGCGCGCTTACCTCTCTGGCACGCCTGAGTGTAAGTTTGGACTGAATGATAAGCTTCTTCTGGATCGTGATAGCGTAGGCAAGTCTGGGTAAGTTGTATTTGCACTTCTCTCCTGACGCCAATAGCCCGCGCCGCGCCAATTCAGTTGAGATTGACGATTGTCAGTTCCATCAATGCGTCAAGCTGGGCAAATTCGATAGCGACCGAACTATCAGCTTTGTCCCACCCGATGGTGAGTTTGAGCTTATGCGGTACCGCTCCACTGAAAATGTCAACTTGCCCTTCCGAGTCCACCCGGTTGTGAACGAAATAGGCAAGACCCGCGTCGAGTACAAGATCCTTGTCAAGGCCAACTTCTCTAATAAGCTTTATGCCAACAATGTCGTTATTAAAATCCCCACCCCACTCAACACCTCCGGCACCTCAACCAGAGTTACTACTGGAAAGGCCAAATATGTCCCTGCCGAGAACGCAATTGTCTGGAAGTAATCCTCTTTCACTTCCTAAACTAACATTGTAGAATCTCTAGGTTCCAAGGCCAAAATGAATACAGCTTCAGTGGTGAAGTGGAGCTGGCCGCAACCACTCTCACCAAAGCCTGGAGTCGTCCCCCTATCTCTATGAACTTCCAGGTATGAACTTGTCCTTTTCTCCACTAACTTCAACCCAGGTTCTGATGTTTACATCCTCTGGCCTGCTGGTTCGGTTCCTGAAAGTATTTGAGAAGTCCAACTATCAGTCCGTTAAGTGGGTTCGCTACCTTACCAAAGCTGGAACGTATCAGATTAAGGTAACCCTGCACTCTACGCTTTTGCTGACAAAGTTAGTTTTAGATACTCACCAAAATTAAAAATGTCTACCAGAGCCATTCCCCTCCTCTCACTCCAAAATATCATCAAAACTTTATCCTCTCTAATAATACCCTATTGCTGTTTGATTAAAAATCTGCATTGGTTTTAAGTTCGACACAACTTTCCTCCTTTATGCATGGATCCCACTCTAGATCACTCAAAAACTTACATTGAGAAGTCCAAGATAAATTCTAAACAATACCTAGTCTTCTATACATTGAAACCCAAGTCCAATCAACCACACAACTATGGCCCACTTCCCAAGCCCTCTAAACAATGGTCCCTTCTGACTTTTCCCTCTATTCTAAAACAAAAACTAAATCTGCACTGGATAAACCCTGCTATATCAAAGTACCACCCCTAAACCCTGGGCTCAACTACCTTGAACCACAGATAATGTCAAAACAACAGGGTCAACCTCCCGGCAAGGTTCTGCCCAAACAATCTTTGACCTGCAACCCGACTTCCCAGTGACCTGAAGCCAAATGCGGAAGTCAACTTAAATTACCAAATCCAGCACCATGACCAAGTGACAATCCCTCCACGGTGGACAGCTCAATTTAGCGCTTGACTCATTACAAAGATCAAGCCACCTCCCTGCTAATCCAACCAAGTGATCACCATAATCATGTTTCTGCTATCCATAATTCACAATAACAATATAACATCAATGTCACAATAGCGATAACCATCTAGTTTCCAATCATTTCCCCCTTGTAACTCTGCTAAAGCAACACAGTTACGATAACCATACATTTCAAAAATGTGGAAGCCTCACTTGAACAGGACCCAATACGTCAACAACTTGTCCAAGAGTTTCTTTTGGTACTCCAGGAGAAGCTTCCAGGCCTGTTGCCTGAAAGGGGTACCCAACACAAAACAAACCTTAAGGGAAGTGTACCAAGAGTGTGCCCCATCTATTCCCTAACACTGCAAGAAGATGATGCACTAAAAACTTACCTGGATGAAGCCCTGGAAAAAGGGCTCATTTGACCACCAAAGTCTCCCTCTGGCGCAGCGGTCCTCTTTGCAGCTAAGAAAGATGGAGGGTTACGCCTTGTTACTGACTACAGAGCGCTCCTCAAAGTTACAATTAAGGACAGGTATCCCCTGCCCCGGAGTGGAAACCTCTTTGGCTCTCCAGGGGGTCACAGTTCTCCACAAAAATCAACTTAACAGCAGGATACCATCGAATCCATGTTTAACTGCAAGACATCTCAAAAGCAGTGTTCTGAACCCAATACAGCTTGTTTGAATGTGTGGCCCTCAATTTCAGCATGACAGTTGCCCCAAATACCTCTGTGATCTTCATGAACAAAGTATTTAAAGACCACATTGGAAAAAGAGCCATATTCTACCTGGATGACATAATCATCTATAGTACCAATAAGAGGCAACATTGGAAAGATGTTTACATGTGGCTCCATACACTTAAGAACAACCCACTTATAGCAAAACCTTCCAAATGTGATTCCTCTCAACTGAGCTCCTGTCCCTAGGCCACATCATCAGTAGAGATGGGATCATACCAGACCCAGAAAAGTAAAGGGCCATCACAGACATGCCAGCACCACATACAAGAGCAAACTCCAAACGTTCTTTGGAACGGTTGTGTATGTCAGACAGTTCACCCCTGATTGGGGAGCTATAACTGCCCCACTATCCACAATCAATGTCAAGACAACAAAATTTATGTGGACTCCTCTGAGAGAACAACACTTTTGAAAGCTAAAAAACAAATGGTCACAGCCCTCATTCTACAGTATCCTAACCGCAACGGGATCTATGAGTTGGAAACCAATGCCTCTGGCTATGCAATTAGAGGAGTGCTTAGGATCCAAACAGCAGAAATTGGCTTTCTCCCTGTGGCATATGAATCAAGAAATCTATTCAAAGGTGAACAAAGACACCCAATCCATGACAAGGAACTGATAGCCATTTTTTACTGCTTAATGAAGTGGCAATGTTATCTGAAAGGTGTGAATATATTCAAAGTGCTAACCAACTAAAAGTCATTGGTGTTCTTTAAGAATCAACAACATCTATCTAGACAACAAGCTGAATGGATGAGCCTCATACAAAGATACCCCATGATAATGTCAAAACTGCAGGCTTGACCCGCCAGCAAGGTTCCAACCAAGCGGGTTTGTGACCTGCAATCTAATTATCCAGTCACTTAAAGCCAGACTAGGAAGTCAACTTGAATTACCAAATCCAACAACATGAACAGATGATGATCCTTTATGGTGGATACCTCATTTTGGTGCTTGACTCATTATCAGGATCAAGCCACCCCCTTCTCCCATCCAGCTGTGTGATCACCAATCATGTTCCTGTTATCCTTGATTCACATGAACTATATAATCACTATCTCACAATAAAGATTATTATCTATCTTCTAGATATTTTCCCCGTGTAACTCTGCTAAAACAGCACAGTTACAACATTGTAGCACAGGTAGGCTATTCATCCTACCTTATCTTGAAGAATTCTGCCTATTGCCCACACACGCCACAGCCAACAAATCTTAGACAGAATTATGTCTGGCCTTCTGCCCAACTGGACTCTGTACACTCCTGGTACCGCAATACCTGAGGGCTTTTTCTTGTACCAGAATACGGTGATCCCCCTACCTGCTTTCAACTTCATGTCTGCACAAGGTTTCTTTCAGGCGCCCCCCTTGATGCCATGACCAGCCGACAAAAACATCATGCCCGCCTACGTAGCTCAAAGACTACAAAGCGCCGCCTTGGAACCTTTTGCCGGGGCCAACAACGACAACGCTGCTGCATGGATCCAGTCTGCCCAGAGCAAGCTGGCTCAGATGGAATGCCCACAGCAGTTTTGGATTGCAGAGATTTCCATTTGCCTGACCCATGACACTGGCACCTGGTGCAACAAGTGGCACAAAGAGCACACCAACAAGAACTGGGATACCTTTAAGCAAGACTTCCTGGCAAGATTTGTGCTTAAAGATACAGCGCTCATGATCATACACCAAGTAAAGAACCTGACCCAGACAGGTACTGTGAAGGAACTCACCCGCGCCTACAAGGAACTTTGGCTTTGTGCACCATCTGACATGGCCTTTGACACCCCAGCCACACACCTCATGTACTATGACGCCCTCAAGTTGCATGTGATGAGGCATGTGAACCTGGACCAGGTGACCAACCTGCAAAGCTTGTACCGCAAAGCGTAGAAAGTGGAGCAAATCTCCAACGTACTTCATAAGGCACAAACTGGGAAACAAGAGAGACCCAAGGACTCCCATCCAAGCGGGCGCTCCTCTTAACTACCTCCTGGAGGCAACAGGAGTAACGCCAACCACAAACCCACGGGTTCAAATGGACATGGAAATGTGAACAATGGCCAGTCAAACCAGATTCATTTCCATGTCACCGCCACACAAGGCATCCAAGACGAGGGGAAAGCCCGGGGAGGGCACTAATCAAGCCAAGCTCTCCTCATGCAACTCCTGACTTGCCCAATAATGAGTACAGACCTGAGGATGTAGACCAATGCCCAATGATACAGGTGCCCTCGGGACAACTGTGGTAAGTTTGACTCCCTGGTGATCAACTCCCTTAAACTTGACTCCCTGTTAGTTGACACTATAGTAAAGTGAGAACTCAGCTTTTGCCCTGATCAACAACTGGAAATTGACACTTTTTAATTAACGGATCTTGATGTACTGAAAACTTTCAATATAAAAAATTAAGTTTTAAAGCTATGGTATACTAAAGTGACCCCAGAAAACCTAAAAATGCAATAAAAACAGTATCTTTAATAATAGAAAAAAGGAGAAATAAGCAATTATTTCCCATTTTACTATGTAATTTACACTCTTCATTATAAAAATAGTTTTATTACCATAAAAATTAAAATTCCAATGAGACAAAAATAAATACTTACACAACAAATAAAATTACGCAAAATATGAAGAAATATTAATGTTTATTTGATATAGTTCATATAAGCACACCTGTGAATATCATATGTTTTATTTGGAAATTAACAAAAATTAAAATATTTCACTCACTTTCAACTATGAATATTCATCTCAAACTTACCATGCATACATAGAAAAAATCAATGCTATCTAATTAAGTTAAAAAAACTTAAAAATTAAAACTTAAAACTTAAAACTAAATGATCAAAGCTAATAAGTAAAAATTAAAGTTAAAAAGTTAAAAGTTAAAACCATAGAAGCAAGCAAGCAAGTTTATTCCTCATCATTCTTTCCCTGTTTCATTTTGGCCCCTTCCAGGAGGGCAGTGGCAATAAGCTCAGAGGCCTTGTATTTGTGCTTGGCTGCACCCTGGATGGCCTTGGTGAAGAGGGTACAGTGGGTGGTTGGCTTGGTGGGGGGCAACACGGTTGGAGAGATCTCAGAGCTTGGAGATTGTTTTCTCTTGCTCATGCTGCAGGAGAGAGAAGAACTTATTAAACTTCAGATGAAGTTCAAAGTTGGCTTTAAGATGCTTGTGATAAGCCTCTAATGCCAAAGTGGTCTTCAGCTCCCTGTTGATGGCCACCTGGTACACATTCCAGCTGGCCTTGGTGCAGGCCTTGCCTCGCATCTGCATGACAACCTTCCCAATCTACTGGGGCTTGAAGTACTCAAGGAAATGATTGAACTCCGGGTGTTTCACTATGTAGGGATCTTTTGAGAGCACCTCAAACCCCTGCACAGTTTGCTCTGGCTTTAAAAAGCCAAGGCACTGAATTGTGCCAGCACAAATCTGCAGGTGTCCAAAGTATCCCTCCGTATCAGGATTGACAATTCTTCTCCTCTGGAACCCCAGGCCCAAGAGCAGGAATCAAACCTGGAACCTGGATTCTTCTGGGCTGCCGGGCCTATGGACCACCTGCCCGCATTTTTCTGGGGTCAAGCCCCCGCAAGCTGACGCGGAAGATGATGGCCCACCCAGCAAAACAGATCAAGCCAAGAAAATTATTGCACTAAGTGGAGTGCCAATCACGACACCTAATGGAGGCAACCAGGCAACAAATATTAGCTTCATGAGTTTGAAGTCTTCACCAGCAACCAATCAAGAGCCAACCCAAGGAAGAGGCACCGGCCTGCAACCTGGCCCCATGACCACAACACTAGAGCAAGATAATCAGGTAGCTAAATTGGGAGTCTCAACCAGTGAAAGAACTCTCGGGACAAGCACCATTTTTCTGCCTTTAGACCCAAGTCCCCAATTCCCCCAGCCCTGCCTTTCCCAATGCCCTGATGACCCCCATGGAAAATGTTAAGTTTGGAGGTGCGGTGCTATATAGACCCAAGGACCCCACGCTCCAAACTTAGCGCCATTTTTGAATAAAGGTTAAGTTACTTTGGCTTATACAGCTACTGCCATATTTTGTATTTGCAGTCTATCAGTTCAGTTTGAGATCTCCTGGCCCTCCTGCCCCTCCGCCTGCAGTTTTCTGTCCACCTAGCGTCCCCTTTGGGCCCATTCATTTTACCAATTATCCATTAAAGCCCAAATATAAAGACTATACACCAGAGAAGATCATCAAACCTGACCCATTAGCCCGTATCCAATCTGCCATCAGATACAACCGCCAGGCCCATGGATATTCTCTACCCCCAAGTTATTTAAAGGAAAATTCAACTATCTCTTGGCCTATAACGTTTATATGGAACCACCCATAACACCAAAACCAATGCCAGCCTCTTCCCCTAACCTGCCAACCAACCATACCAACAAGCTTTTTGGTATAGTGTACATCACCCTCACTGGGGTGGTGGACACTATTGTACCAGCTGCCAGCCCGTGGTCTTGGTTAGGAAAGTCTGCTTCTTACCTCTTAAAGTTAGCTCCTCTCTTGTGGTGGGCCCTCCAGCAAAAACCCTGGCCCAAGTTACTCCCAAAACTGGCAGCCCAGCTGCCCAAGAGTGGATCCCTGACACTTCAGCTCAACCTACTAAGCTCAGCGTGGGCCTGCACGTTACAAGCAAATGCTTGGAGGAAGTGGAAGTGGAAGTGGCACCCCTGCACCTTCCTGCTTAACAGCTGCTCAAATGCATTGAACTAAGTAGGCTCAAAGTCCATAATGCACACACGAGGCCCAAGAGCTCTTAGCCTCGCCTTTTCCTTTGAGTCCAGGGTGGCCTGGTTCTTGTCAAAGGCAGGTGGGTTGGCATGTGTGTGTGAGAGAGTCTTCTTAGATTTGTCATTGTTGGCAGGAGGAAGGAGGGCAATTGCTTGGTGGAGGATGGAGAATGTGTGGGTATAGATGGCCTCAATGGCCCCAGGAAGAAGAAAGAACACAAGTGGAATCACCTGGATGTCAATCTGGGCATGGGCCATCCAGAGATGCTTGAACATACAGGGGCAAGTGGCAAAGGTACCATCAACTAGCCAGGTTGTTGCCCTTTTCAACACCATCAGGTTCTGCTGAATTGAGTAGAAGATTATGCAGTCCTTGGTGTAAGGTCTTGCCCATAATGGTGCAAGGTTATAAACTAAAGTGTGCAAAGCGTTGAGATTTAAATTTAGAAGATATAAGAATGTAGGTACTGTCTGTAAGATGATCTTACAGAAACCCGCTAAAAATCTATATTGCGTAACAAATGGAGTAATAGAGTTTAAAAACCCTAAGCAAGGAAGATAGAATAGGGTGTTCAATAGTGAACAATTTGTAACTAAAGGAATATCAATATTAGGATATTCTCCATCTGCAAATTGATACATATAACTATTTAAAGAGTCCTTAAGGGAAAAAATGGATACAACAAGCCTAAGGCTTCTTGTTTTACAAGTTCCATTTGGATTAAGGAAAAAGCTAAACTAAGAAAATAAATTTATAGAAAACAAAATTCTAAAAATTACAAATTTGAAGTTAAAAAATTGTAAAAGTTGAAGGGGAAGAAATCACTTAGAATTTTGGCTTAAAGCCTACTCTTCAAAAGCTCTTTATTTATAGAAGAGAAAGCCTTTTTGGTTTGAGTATGATCAACAGGAGAAAGCAGCCAAGAGGAGGAGCAACTGGAGAAGTTGGAGACAATCAGGTGCAGAAAAGGAGAAAACAAAAGACCAGTTCAAGTTTGATAGGCAGAATAGGCTGGGGAAAGCGGCAACAACATGAAAAATGAGTTTCGAAAGGTAAGCAAAAAATTAGAATTAATCTAACTTAAAGTAGAAAATATAGACTATTTGAATAGCTGGAAGACAGCAGATGACAACCGCGTCAATTTGAACACAAATCAAAGAGAAAAACAAAGTAATCAACTTAAAATACTTAAATATTAACTTCTAATTCAAAATTCCAATATTAAAAATACTAAAAGATTAAAATCAAATTTAAACATAAAAATATGATAAATTTAAAGAGCCTGCCCTTTGGGGCAGGGCATGACACTTGGCAGCAGGCCTGTTGTCATGGAGCAGGAAGAGCTCCCCACTTGGAAGCTGCTTGAGCTCGTGGGTGAGTGTAAGCTCCAAGAGGACATCCAAAGCCTTGGGGGGAGGAGATTGGTGGCAATACGCTTATTGCCATTGAACTTTGTGAAATTAGGCTGATTGACCAAAAATGATCAGGCTAATAATTGCACGCAGATTTTAATTAGTTACACGCCATATTATCACTTGGTTATCATTTAATCAAGTGTAGTAATTATACGCTGTATAATCATTAGTTTATTATAATAGATATGGCAGTTACACGCTGTGTAATTGTTAGTTTATTATAATAGATGTAACAATTATACACTGTATTATAACTGATCATTATTCAATGTGTACTGATTATACACTGCATATTACTTGCTTTAATATAATTGATGTAACAATTATACACCGTATAAACGTTAGCCAACATAGTGATTATCATTGATTCTACACTGTATAACCTAAAGATCATCTATCACTCACCTCCCAATCCACCCTACTGGACGTTGTATCAACCCAGCCCCACACTGCCCAATGGGCTTTTATGCTCATATCAAACAAGTGATATGCAAAAAATCAGGAAATACCAAGTCCATGTCAGAGCTACACAGTGTATAATTAGGTTTCTTATTGGTCCGGGTCAGCATTACACGGTGGATAATTCACGGGTCAATACTGGATTGAGTCTGCTATTATATGGCGCATAATTCCTAATTTAACCTGTTGTATTAATAAGCAGAGGATTTGCCAGCCAAAAAGGATCACTGATTAAGCCCTACAAATGGAATACCGGAATTCCACCTTCCAATGTTGGAAGACAGATTAAGGACCATTTATAAGCGTCAACTAAATACAGCGTAGTTTCCCAGCGCAATAATAGGTGTGTAAGATACAGCCAATCATAAATGTCAGTAGGCTAGCTCAAGAAGAGCGTAGGCTGTAGCTGAAGTGCCATGTACACCTGCAAAGGCCAGTAGCAACACACGTGCCAAGGACAGCCAATCAGGATAGGCACAGCCAGCAAAGATGGACCCATTGCAAAGGTAGCCACTGAGAACTGTCTGAAAGGACAAGAACAAGGTTGTTGCAGTATATATTGATACAGACGCCTGAAAGGAAAGAAAAGAAGTTCTTAGCTACACCTGGATAGATTGCAGCCGCTGGCTAGATTGTACTCCAGTTTCAAAAAACATAATTATCTTCAAAGTTCTATTCTATTATAGTCTGTAGTGCTCTTGCATAGAATTAGGTAGAATACATTGGCAAGGCTAACATCTATCTGTAGCTTTGAAAATAACAGCAATAACACAAGTTGCTCAACATTGGTGCTCACTCAAAATTGAGCCTCTGCCAATACCACAAGAAACTGCCCCCGCCCGCCAGGGATTGTCCTTGGCTCTGCCTCTGCCCAGCTTTGTTGACAAGCATGGGTACAAGATAGAATTGTCAGACAGTGAGAGTGCTCCTGTCTTTTCTATGAGCAATCATGCGGTCATTCATCCTCCCACAACTGTTCCTTTGGTTGTGTCCCCTTTGCCCTCTGTCCCTGAGGGTCCCACCTTGGTTGGTTCTTACAATTGCACACAGATTGTGGAGCTGGCTGAGACTTTACTTTGCGGGTTCTGCCTCTGTCCCTCTGATTGTCCTGACCAGAATCTAAGAATTTTCTTCCACTACCAGGACCAGGAAACTTGCTGGCAACTCTACTGGCTCTACTGTAACGCCTTGTTCCAAGCACTTCAAGAGCACCTTGCTGGTAGAGACCACGCTGTGGAGTATCTTGCTGGCTTTGTCCAGCCCTCTGTGAAACAACTCCAGCTAGTTGCTGCCCATCATAATCTTGAGCTTTTGTCCCTGGGCAACACCCTTCTCTCCTGTTGCCGCAAATGGGCTGAGCAATGGGCCACAGCCAACACCTCTTTTTTGGAGATGCGTGCCATGGTCCTGGCTAATCAGTCCATGGGAGGGAATGTGCATGCACGAACTGATGAACTGATTGACATCTTAAACACAAAGTTTAAGGCCATGGTACATGAAGCAATGGATGCCTGTGGAGCTTCTCTGGCATGGCTACAGGACGTACACAAGGTCTGTGCTGAGTCAGACAAGTTCAGCGTGAGAATGGCAGATGACATAGCCACCATGAACCAGAATGTGATTGCTCTGGACAAAGAAGTAGAGCAGCTTGGCTCACGGCTTCACCAGTTCAAAAAATACATTCTGGACAACTTCCAGAGACTAGAAGAAAAAGTTGACAGCCAAGTGAAGGTATCCCTCTCATCCACGCCAAAGCCGCTACCTTGCCTATACAGTGTGAAGATTTCAACACTAGAGACCAAAGTAGCGACCTTGGAGAGCACAATCAATGGATATGAAGAGGAGTTTGCTAGAGCGCATGAGACCATAATGGCTCTGCAAATGGAGCAGACAACCCTGAGAAACGCCGTGTCACGCCTTTCTAAAACCACCATGGACGTAGAGTCTGAGCTCTGCCAAAGAAGCCTGCAGATGAACAACAGCAATCTCTACAACTGCCTGGCTAGAATGGAAGCTCAGATCCAGATACTGGAAATGAAGGGCTGCAAATGCATCTCAAGCAGCCGGCAAAATTATCCTAATGCTCAGGCCACTATGAAGACGCCGCTGACACCTCTGAGGAGGAAGGGGAACAACCAAACAGGGGATCCCCAAGGTATTCATAACCCTTCCCTCCAGAGAGCCTTTCACACCAAAGGCCACACCTAGGGCTAGGTGTAGCTATATAGCAGATAGGCAGTCAACCGCCTCCCCTGCCAGCCCATCAAGCCTACAGCTGTGAACAAACGGGTCAAACTCTGAACCTCCCAAAATTTGATAAACAAGGGAATGTACATTTCTTCCTGAGACTCTTTGAGATGGCAATGAGGGGCGCTAGCAACCACCAAAAAGCAACCACACTCATCACCACACTAGATGCAATCAGTGTCAACTTAGTGATGCCATGCCTACCTGCAACTGACTGGACGTATCAAGAGGCTAGACAGGCTGTGCTGGAGGATTTTGGTGGAGAAGATATCCTCTTCACCAGGAAGTCCGAGTTTGGTTCCATAAAGTTTGCCCCAGTCAAAACTCTGCAGGAGTTTGTGGAAAAATTCTACCATGATGTGCTGGTGCTCCTTGGCTCTGGTACAATATCCACCTTTGATATCCGCGCTGCAATAAAGCAGGCCACTCACCTGTACAAAGATCTCCATAGAGCGATGGCCTGTGCCTATGCCAAAGGCAAGGACATATTGGAAATTGTGAACTGCCTCTGTAGTCATGCCAAAACTTTTGGTCCTCCCAACTGACCCAAGTCCAAGCAGCCAAAGCCAACCTACAAGAAGCCACAATTCCAGAAGGAGGACCCTTTAAAGTCCTTTGCACAGCCTACTGACATGAAGGGCCCTTACTGCATTGCCTGTAACACAGCAGGGCACTGGAAATTGAAGTGTCCAACCAACTCCAAGAAAGTGCAGGTGATACAATCCCATTCCACTAGCACAACCAAGGGAAAAGCCAAGGCGGAGTAGAACAGGGAAATTCTACCTCCACCAAATCCCTCAACGTTCCCATTGAACCTGGCCCCAAAGACCACTGTCCCAATGAGCTACACAAGGACGCAATCCATATGGTTGTAGCCAACAAACTGTATTCAGTGACTACCTAATCCTAAAGCAAAGTCAAGCAAGAAGAGGCCGCCCTGGATGAAGTCTCAAAGCCATATTCAGCCCAGTTACAAGATGCCAGGGAAAATTGTTGCTCACCATGTTCTAACAACACCCCAAACTTAAAGTTGATCCAAGTAGCTTTCCCCCTGGAGAAACTTAAGTCCACATACTCTGATGTCTGCAAAAGTTTGCTCCACACCTTGGAGAGCAGTGAGGAGAATGGTATACACACATTAAAAAGCCTCAATGACTCTTATATTGATTGCACCTACATTGACATATTTGTTAACAAACATTGCATTTGAGCCATAGTGGATAGTGGCGCTCCATTTAATATCATCTCCACTAAGATGGAAAAGACTTGGGTATAGCCCCAGATGCGGACTAAAGATTTCCCTTTGGTACAGCTGGCAAGGAACCCACATATTCTGTGGGAGCATATAGCACACTACCTATGCAATTTGGCTCCATTGCGGTGTCTGCCCTGCAGTTGTTTTGCCAAATGACACCTACAATTTCCTCATAGGCACCTCCTTCCTGTTGAAATATGGTGCCATGACACATTTGTTGTAAATTAGATGGCATGTGTATAATGGTCAAGGCTATCAGTGGAAATTAATCCTGATAGTCAAGACTAAACTGATTTGCATCCAAATCTGCCAGATCCAACATATTTGCATTCCTAATTGTATCTGGGACGTTACAATAGGTTAGCTGTACTATTACATCCAGGTTGGATTGTGTTTGGGAATTGCTAGTAGTTGCCGTAATTGGTAGCTGCAAGCTGCAGCCACTCCGGAGTAACACCCACCCACTCTTCTCTGTCAGATTGTCCAGATTGTCCTAAGATTGAAAAAATACAGATGCCAGAGCCTGGTGGATAGAAGAAACCATGTAATGTTCCTAACAATAGTGCAGGTGTTAATAACACTTCTGCATCCATTGTGCAGCTTGAATGGTATATAAACTTCCTTTCTTTCCAAATAAAAGACACTTTTCACATATTAATTCTTGCCTTTACTCAACTCAGTTGTTACCTATTAATTAAAGGTAAAGACTACAGAGTCATTGGAATTGTAATAATTTGTGTTTAGGCCTATTACTATACTCTACCAAGCAACTAGAGATGTTAACCTAAAAGACGTCCACCAGGCCAATTCACGACATTTGGTGCTCACTCCTAGAATGTTTTCCTCTAAACACATCAAACCTGCAGGACACCCCCGCTGCGGTCCTGTTTCAGCCCAGGGAGGGAATGGTCTACTCTCTGCTTCTTCTTTGGCCTACCTGCAAAGCATACTCCAGCAGACGCCAGAACTATTCTTCCTAGAGAGCACCAACCAGGATGGTTCTCCCCAAAATCCCCAGGAGCTGGCTGTACTGAGCCAGTTCATGGGAGATGTGCAAAGACCTCCCTCCATTCAATGCTACCAGACTTTGAATTTGAATGTTGCAATTCCCAACCCTGTTAATGCCAATATTGTACCCTCCTCCCAGAATTTGGACTCTACCATCCAAGGAATGGATGAAGGAGAGTACAAGATGGAGAAAACTTGGCTTGTCTGGCAATCCTGCCAGCATATGGACCCTCCATCAGGGAGAGATTTCAAACCTTGAGTCACATCAATCCAAACCAGCTCAAAAAGGACATGGAGACTATTGTCCAAATGAAGGAGTACCTCTACTACTTTGTACACCCCACTATTTGTCATAATTGTGTCCACCTGGCACGTCAAGAGAATGTTCTTCTGCATCAAGGGCAATTGATTGCAGCCCAACAGAACTTCCTACAGACCTTGTACTCTGATCTCAGTTCAAACTTTGGGTTTGTCAACCAACAGATTGCTGAGCTGTTCAGAAACCAGATGTCTTCCACCCAATTCATGGAGACCATGGAACAGTCTTTCCACAACTACATCCCCCAGGTGGTTCAAAAAATCCTTAGTAATTATGGATTGGATCCACATTGGATCTCTGTAGTAACTGGACACGTCAAGAGCTCCAGGGGCCTTGTTGGGAATTTTGACCAAGCAATGATGCCAATTATGATGGAGCTCATGGATTGGGATTGCTACAACCAAATCCATAAATTAGTAGTACAAAATACAATGATACTAATTATGACAGAGCTTGCAGATATGAATTGCAGCTACCAAATAACATAAATTGGTAGTATAAGATACATGGAAATTGGATTAGCAGTAGTCTGCTGACCTAAGCCTAATACTAGCCAATGACAAGCGCTGCCACAGCAATTAATGACACATGATTTGCCGCTGCGGCACTTAATAAATACACAAAGCGCGCGGCGCCGCCTAGCAATTGGATTAAGCGCCAAGCTACTTTTACGTCAAGCACCGCTGCGCCAACAGAAAATTATTGCAAGCGCCGCGGCGCCGCCTGACAAATATTACAGGCACCACTGCGCCACCTTACCTTTACATTGAGCACCAAGGCGCGGGGTTTGATTCCTCATAATCTCAAATTCTTTTAATTGTCACATTAATAAGCATTAAGCTGCAGTATGCTAAGAAAGCAGGAAGTGATCCTGAAGTAACTAAATTATTCCACGCCAGCAAGGATCACCTGTGCTGGATGAAGATGAAGATATTATATTGGTTGACGTGCACAAAGCGCCAAACCTAGATTAATAATTACCCAAATTAGGGGCGTGTTAGAATGTCCTAGAAGATATTGTTAGCAGCCCAGGGATTACCCTTGTAGTAGGTATAAGAAGAATTAATCATTTACAATAAAATGAATCTTGAATCTTTGAACTATCTTTATTTTATCCTTAATCTAGTTGACCTTTATCCTAATCCTTAAGTGCTTCTGCGCAATCAGAAGCCATTGCTGGGCAATAATCATGGTCCTGCTCAATCCTGGCTCTTATGCTACGGTACTACTCATATCCTCACATATGACTGTATTCTGGCAAATGTCCTGTGCCCTATAATCTCTAATAATTGTTGCGCTGTCATGCAAAAAGCGCAACAATAATGCTCACTACAGGGGGCACACATTTGTCTGTAGAAGAAGGAGTCAATTGGAAAATTGCTGGTAACTGCAGGCAGCACATCCAAGCACAATGGAGACCAGCATCATATGAAGCAAAGCATAACGCCAATGGAAAGACATCAGTTCAGGTCCACAGTTCACACTGTAGTACAAGTCAAAAACATTACGCAATTAGAGCACAAGGATATGTTCAAAGCCCTTGAAAAAATGCTTGATAGCGCTACCAAGCAACAGGTTGTTACATCAACCCTGTTGTATGGGCGCGCTTAAGGCATGTATTGTTGATTGAAGTACTACCAAGCAACAGGTTGTTACACTAACCCTGCTGCACGGGCGCGCTAAAGGTCTACAATTGTTTCAGTGAAGTGCTACCAAGCAACAGGTTGTTACAACAACCCTGTTGTATGGGCGCACTTAAGGCACATATTGTTGATTGAAGTGCTACCAAGAAAGAGGTTATTACACCAACCCTGTTGTATGGGCGTGCTTAAGGCACATACCGTTGATTGAAGTGCTACCAAGCAACAGGTTGTTACACCAACCCTGCTGCACAGGCGTGCTAAAGGTCTACATCAGTTCATGGAAGCGCTTTGAGTAGCAAGTTGTTACAGCTACCTTGCTGCTTGGTTGCGCTCAAAGCACACTTGGTATTATGGAAGCAAAAAAGAGCGTTCACAGGTTCAAACTGTACCAGCCACCTTTGCTGGATTAAAGGGCCTAAGAAGTCAAAGGATTCAAAGGACACCCCACACTTGCAAGGACTTGAGCAGCGCTGGCCACCTCTACATTGACAACAAACTACCAGTTGCTTACTCTGGCGCCAACCAGAATCCCACCAAGATAACAAGTCATACAGGAGTTTTCTAGGTGCAACTGATAGTACCACTACTTTATGTAAGCCTCCTCTTGGAAGAGTAGCAATATGTTACTTCAGAAGAATAACTCTAAGTCAAATTTGTGGGGGCCAGATCTGCAAAGCTGACAGCAGGACCCAAGCAGGCACACAATTATAAAAAAAGGACTGGGCACTCAGTCAACAGATTGAGCACCATATCTCCAAGAAAGATTCAAAAGAAAGAAAAATATAGAAATAAGAAATTAAAAATATTTAAGAAGATAATAAAAACAAAGAATGAACAAAAAGATAAAAATTAAAAAAGGTAATAAAAAAGAATATGGAGCAAAGCAAGTTTATTGCAAAGGAAGTTTACTGGGGATGGCATCTGGGAGCAGGGGGCCTCTGCGCGGCTGGGAGGAGGATGCCGCGGGGGGAGTGGCTTGGCAGTTGGCGTGTTGGGGGTGATTTGCGGGGCGTTTGATGGTAACCACAGGGTGCTCATGAGCAGAGAGGAGATACCAATCATTGTAAAGACACTGGCGCACATGCACCAAGATCACAAGCATCTGAGCCCAGGCCAACTGGGAGTTCCGTGAGATTGAGGTCCAGTGGCAGAGCGAGAGGCGGAGCTGGCTCACAGGCACAAGGCAACCCCAACCACCACAAGCAGAAAATGAAGTCCCAATTGTCAAGCAGTCCATCAGGGCGTCCTTCATATAAGAGTAGGCCAATGGCAACAGAACCTGAAGCTGGTAAGCCAGGGCACAATAGTACTCCAGGAAACAACCAGCGTACCCAGGCTGGCAGCTATTGGGGGCGTACCACATGAAGTGGCATGCAGCAGCAGCCAAGGAAAGATAAAGGCTAGTGTTGCCAGTGTTCACCACTAAGAGGAACACCTTGAAAGTGGCTGAGAAGCGCCAACTAGCGTTGGCCTGGATGGGAAGGTCCAAGGTTTGGTGGAATGCTAGGTTGGCAGCAAGCTCAAGGGACCAAATCCAAGTCACCTCATCTATGTACTTGTTTCAAATAGCAGTAGTGTGGGTGTGCTGGGCAGAGATCTGGCCAGGCGCCAAGGAAGCGGACTGAAGGCCAAGGCGCACCTCAGCAGCCAAGCAGGAAGCATTGTACCAGCTGTGGTAAAGCTCACCAGCACAGATGGGAGTCATTGAATCCTCATCAGCGTGCATGGCTTGCACAAAACTGAACAGGGTCTCCTTGTGGTGACAAATACCAAACTTGCTTAACAGATTGGGGTAGTCCATGGGGACCTCATCTGAATTGCGCCAAGCGCAAAGCATCAACAATGGGGTGGCAGGAGGCTCACCAGAGGAAGGCAAGCGCTGTAAGAAAGAGCGCAAAGTACCGGAAGGACCCAGGGCAGGAGGCGTACGGGTGATGGGAAGAGGCTTGTCAAATAGGGAGTCCTTGTCAAAAAGGTCACCAGCATTGGAACTGGGAGCAGAACTAAGGGCAGAGCCAGCCACAGTGGTGGCGCAATCCTGCTCGCATAATTGATCCTCTCTGGAGCAAAGACGGTCAAGGAAGACAATCCTGACAGAGCAGGGCATCTTACAAAAGGCATGGCGCTCCGCCTCACCCATGGTTGCCATCATAGCGTCATATGCTTGGCGCATATTCTGGCGTTTGCTGTTGCTGTTAAAAGTGGGATTCATCTTGGAGAGAAAGGAAGTAGTGCTTGGTCAAGTGGGGGGATATGTTGGGGATTTTGACCAAGCAATGGTGCCAATTATGACGGAGCTCACAGATTGGGATTGCTACAACCAAATCCATAAATTAGTAGTACAAAATACAATGACACTAATTATGACAGAGCTTGTAGATATGAATTGCAGCTACCAAATAACATAAATTGGTAGTATAAGCTACATGCAAATTGGATTAGCAGTAGTCTGCTGACCTAAGCCTAATACTAGCCAATGACAAGCGCTGCCACAGCAATTAATGACACATGATTTGCTGCTGCGGCACTTAATAAATACACAAAGCGCCGCGGCGCTGCCTAGCAATTGGATTAAGCGCCAAGCTGCTTTTACGTCAAGCGCCGCCGCGCCAACTGAAAATTATTGCAAGTGCCGCAGCGCCGCCTGGAAAATATTACAGGCGCCACTGCGCCGCCTTACCTTTACATTGAGCGCCAAGGCGCGGGGTTTGATTCCCCATAATATCAAATTCCATTAATTGTCACACTAATAAGCATTAAGCTGCAGTACACTAAGAAAGCAGGAAGTGATCCTGAAGTAACTAAATTATTCCACGCCAGCAAGGATCACCTGTGCTGGGTGAAGATGAAGATATTATATTGGTTGACGTGCAAGAAGTGCCAAACCTAGATTAATAATTACCCAAATTAGGGGGTGTTAGAATGTCCTAGAATATATTGCTAGAAGCCCAGGGATTACCCTTGTAGTAGGTGTCAGGGAACCAACCCTGACTGGCCAGCTTGCTTGCGTCTGGGAACTGGCGGGTTGCGGACTGGGTGGGCAGGGCCAACCAAAGGATTGGTGCTAACTTAATGAGGTAGGACATTGACTTGCTCAACCACGACCACGGACCGGCGGCGGGAACAATAGTATCTATTACTCCCGTGAGAGTTATATATACAATTCCAAAAAGCTTGTTGGTATGGTCTAGTGGGAGTTCAGCGGCAGATGCAGGCATTGGCTTGGGGGTGACGGGTGGCTCCATGTCTATTTGGTAGGCAGGGAGGAAGTTGTATTTATCTCTGAACATGCCGGGTTTGGTAATGTACCAAGGGCCTTCTTGGTTGTATCTGGTTCTCTCAGTGATTCCGGCCAAGGGGTCCCAGGCTAGTAGGTTGTTGGCAGTATAGTCTCTGTACTTGGGCTTTAGGGGATACTTTGTGAAGTGGACGGGACTAAAGGGAGCACCTGGCAGGCGGTACATAGCTGGCAGGTTGGTGGGTGGATCAGATGATCTTTGAGCAAACTGGCAGATTACATGGATAAAATACAGCAAGAATTGGGGAAACCAATATCTCATAACCTTTATTTAAGAATGATGATGGGGTTTTGGTCTTGGCCTGGTAGGTATTTATCCCTCACTGCCAGGCTTCACTTCTTGGACGGGTTTTCTGGACTCAGGCGGGTTGGCATTGGGTGTCTCAGATGGCAGTGTGACGCTTGGCACTGGCGGTCTGCCACTGGCCACTTTAGGGTGAGAAGACTTTAACTCCTTCTGTTTATTGATTCAAATGTTGGGTGCCTCTTTGGGTTCAGTGCCTTCCTCAAGACTTTGGGAGAGTTTGGAATAATTCCTGGGGGGAGATTTGTCTATTTCACCAGGCAAACTGCCGGTGTCAGGCGTTGGCACCTCAGGGGAATTCTTGGCATCTTGCACTGGCGGTTTCTTGCAGAATCCTGCAGGACAGCTAAGGGTTCAGGTCCTGGCGGGCTGGTAGCAACTATGAGCCTGGCGGCCTGCAAAGGGTTTTGTCCAGGGTTCAACTCTGGTTCTGTATTTTGAGATTTAGGAGCATCCAAATTGCCATTCCTGACAGTAGGTATAAGAAGAATTAATCATTTACAATAAAATAAATCTTGAATCTTTGAACTATCTTTATTTTATCCTTAATCTGGTTGACCTTTATCCTAATCCTTAAGTGCTTCTGCGCAATCAGAAGCCATTACTGGGCAATAATCATGGTCCTGCTCAATCCTGGCTCTTATGCTACGGTACTACTCATATCCTCACATATTACTGTATTCTGGAAAATGTCCTGCGCCCTATAATCTCTAATAATTGTTGTGCTATCATGCAAAAAGCACAACAGACCTCTTCCAGGCCAATGTAAAGGAACTGGAAAGATAACTACTGAACCTACAACAGACAAGACCGCCAAGAATGACAACAGCATGCTCCATAAAGAGGTGATAGAACTCTTTGGTCACTTTCACTCCTTGGAGAAGGACGTGCAGGAACTTCAACAGGATAATAGCTTTTTGTATGGGGACCTACACACTTTCCAGGCTCAACTAGCTGAAGGGCTCAAGGATCTTAAGGCCATTCATGATGGTCCCAAGCATGACCAACAGAGAAAGACTGCCTTAGAGCAGGTCAACCGGGCCTTTGCTGAGATCACCCATCAACAGATCCAAGACTTAGAAGATGAAGTGGATGGACTGGTGAGAGAGAACCAAGTCATCAGGGAAGAGCTCAAGGACACCAGAGCCACTCTCTTCACTCTCCAAGATCAGATTGACTGCCTTTTTGCTCAAATATCAACCTCCCTGCCTAGAGGAAGGACAGTACATTTTGAGGAGCCTAGATCAAATAGTAGACTTTCCTTGGGTATCCAGGAAAACTCCTCTGGCAATGAATCCTACCATAGCTATGATGAGGACAATGCCGCCCAGAGGAGCGTCTCTAGGAACATCATGATGACTGTAGCATTACTAGAGAGTAGTGAGAACCCCCTGGATACTCCTGAGCAAACCAGATTGAAGGAAAGCCAGGCTGCCTCAGAAGCTAGGTATCAAGCTCAGAAGCAACTGCTCTCCCATCAGATAATTGTTCAGCACAAGCAACATGATCCCTAGCTTCAACCCTGTCAATTTGCCAAAATTTGATAGGAAAAGTAATGTCACCATGTTTTTGAGATTGTACGAGTACACAATGATCAGGGCTGCTGAGGCAATAAAAAACTCTGCCATCTTCAACTGCCTAGATTCTGAGACCCAAACCATCATCATGCCTAGACTCCCAGAACGTGGATGGACCTTTGCCAACGTCTCAAAGGCATTAATGTATGAGTTTGGCAGCAAAGAAGCCCTCAACAACTGGAAAATGGACTTTGTGGAAGGAGGCATCAGAAAAGGAGAAACCATGCAGGAGTTTTCTGATAGGTTTTATCTAGAGGCCCAGACTTTGATCTAACCAAAGGCTGCTTCCTTCATTGATGTTAAGTCTTCTCTGCTTAATGCAGTATGACCTAACAAGAACCTCTCTCTGACTCTGAGGTCTGGAATCTATGGAGCTCACAATGTCTCCAACCTGATTTACCACCTTCTTACATTCAAGGATGACTTTGAAGTGCCCATGCCCTCTGGACCAAGAGCATTCCAAGAGAATAGAAACAAACCATCCTTTCTGATAAGCCTAAAGCTGGGGAAAGCTATACCACTCAAGGAACAGCTGGTACCAATAGCAACTGCACTTGCTATAAGTGTGGAAAGCTAGGCCACATGTCTAGAGAATGCAAGAAACCAGCACCCAAGGTAAACCATGTAGGAGCAGAGGAGTATGACTCAGAAGGAGAACAAGAGGATAAGGAGGCCTCTCAAGACAGGGAACCAAAAAACTGCTAAGCAACCAGGATGAGGAGAAATCCCTGGTTGCCCATGTACAAGTACCTCCCCTCTCTCCACCATCTTCCCTCCCAACTGAAGACCCAGGTGCTCCTGACTATGCCCCTCCACCTGACACAACTCTGATTTTGGGAACTGCAGACCCCAGAGTCCTCACACCAGCAAGCCCTAGCCTAGGCTCCACTGATCCTGACGCTAGCCCCTTGTGCTGCTACCCTGACTCCCAGGAGATAGAAGAAGACCAACTGCATAGAATCCTTTCTATCAACACTCTCACCAGAGGCAGGAGAATAAGGAAGGAGCCCTTGATCACTCCTGAAGCCAGAGAAACAGAGCACTTCCTTATACTGAGTAGTTGACCTTCCCTACTACTGAAGTCATACATGAAAGTGATAGTGCCAAGAAAATGGCATAAATCCTCAAGTCTGTTAATGTCTCTGCTTCTCTGGATGCCCTGAAAGGCTTTAGTCCTACCTTGTGTGCAGCTTTGGAGGAATTCCTTAGTAAATACAAGGATATGGATGTCTATCAAGTAACATATCTAAGTAATAAAACTGATAGAACAGATTACACCTACATTGATATGATGGTCCACAAGGTTAAAGTCCAAGCCATCATTGACTCCGGTGCACCAGGAAATATCATCTCCTTGCAACTAGTCAAGAAACTAAAGTTGGCCCCAGACTTGGATTACCAAGAGGTATTTGGGACGGCAGGTCCACTTACCACTAAAGCCATGTGCGCTTACTTGTCATTGCCCCTGCAGTTTGGGAAGTTGATTGTAACCGCCCCTGCTATAGTTCTGGACAATCACAGTTATGATATCCTTATTGGCACAGGATTCATGACAAGGTATAGGACTATTACCAACCATGGTGATAATACCTTCAAAATCCTAGGTCAGACTATCCCCATGTACTACAATGGTGCTAAGGTAGTTGACCTTCCCAAGAAGAAGCTTCACTTCATCAACATGGAGTATGCCAATGGTGATATTCCTGTGGCTTATACCTTACGGCACAGAAAGCTTAGGATGTTTCCCCTGTCAACCAAAGAGTATAAAGTGATCCCCTTGTACGCTTCTTCCTGGTTTATCATTTCTTCTGGGTCTCAAGCAATTCACCATACTGGTCTGTCCTTAGAGATTCCTTCTGGTTTACATGGTGAAGTCTTTGGCCATTATGGTGCCTCCCGCCTGGAACCATGGATCTGCCCTGGACTAGTCATGCCTGGACCAGAAGAGCTCCAGGTCCTACTAGCC
This sequence comes from Entomophthora muscae, assembly GCA_014839935.2. Lineage (NCBI taxonomy): Eukaryota > Fungi > Entomophthoromycota > Entomophthoromycetes > Entomophthorales > Entomophthoraceae > Entomophthora > Entomophthora muscae. The sequence continues at coordinate 688,161 of QTSX02000014.1, read as the reverse complement.
AACCTTGGTCCTGTCCCCTTGAATGTGCAGAAAAATCATTTATTGGGATATATCAGACTAGAAGAACATGCCAACTTGCTCCATGCGTCACCTTTTGCTGGACTTGATGAGATAGGACTTCCAGTGAATCAGCCCTTGGTCTTGCCTGTAATTCCCTGCGACTCCCTGATTGGCCTCAATGAAACAGAAAAGGACCAGGCACTGGATCTCTTTGACAAAGACAAGGGAGTCTTTGCCAAGGATGACTTGGACCTTGGGAAAGCCATTGGGGTAGAGCACACCATTGACACCCAAGGACAACCCCCAATCTGGCTTGCCCTATTTGCCGTAGCCAAGCAAACCAAGCTATAGCTAACAAGGAGCTTCAGAAGTTACTAAGCTCTGGGCTGTTGGTACCCAGTAAAAGCCCCTGGTCCTCTCCCCTTCTTATTGTTAAAAAGAAGGATGGTTCTAATACAGTGGTCATTGACTATAGAAGACTGAACTCCATCACAAAGAAGGACTCCTACCCCCTTCCATGTATTGATGATACTTTGGATTGTTTGGGAGGAGTTAAGTACTTTAGTGCCATGGAGATAATAAGCAGCTATTAGCAGATTGATCTTCCCCCTGATGATCAGGAAGAATGTGCTATCATTACTGAGAAAGGACTTTTTCAGCCCACACAGATGCTCCAGGGACTAACAAACGCCCCTGCCACTTTCCAAAGAGCTATGGATGAAGTTATGGGTGACTTAAAGCTCACATTGGTGCTTGTATACTTGGATGACATTAACATCTTCTCCAAAACCTTCACTGAGCATTTACAACACTTAGAAGAGGTCTTCAAAAGGTTACTCAAAGACAATCTGAAGCTGAAGCCACGGAAATGTAGTTTCTTCAAGGAACACTTAGAACTCCTAGGGTTTGTGATAAGCAAGGATGGCCTACGTCCTGTACCTGCTAAAGTGGAAGCAATTGCCAAGATGCAGGTACCAGCCAACAAGCGTGATATCCAAGTCTTTCTGGGTATGATTGGTTACTACCATAGGTTCATCCAAAACTTTGCTACACTTGGGGACTCCGTGTTTAACCTTCTACGTGCTGATGTGGACTTCTTCTGGAGCTCTGCCTGTCAAAAGGCCTTTGACACTATGAAACAGGCTCTGATGTGTGCCCCTGTACTGGTATATCCTAACTTTGAGAAACCTTTTGTGGTGCACACAGATGCTAGTCTTACTGCCATTGGTGGTGTCCTTTCACAACTAGACAACAATGGACTAGAACACCCTGTTGGCTACTGTTCTTGCACTTTGAACTATCATTAACGCAACTACACAGTGACTGAAAGGGAATGTCTGGCCGTAATTTACTCTTACCTGCAGTTTAGAGTATACTTACATGGTGTACACTTTATTATGGTTACTGACCACGCTTCCCTAAAATGGCTGAAAACATTGAAGGACCCTGGAGGAAGACTGGATTTCTGGGCCATCAAACTTCAAGCCTTTAATTATGACATAGTGCACCACACTGGGGCAGTACACCAAAATGAAGATTGCCTCTCAATATTGCCTACCATTGCCCTTGTGTCCTCTATTGATGATGAGCTTTATGACAAACTACTGTTTGACCAATATTTGTGGGGGAAGAGCCCACTTAAATACAAAATATCCTTAAGAAAATTTCAGTGGACTCCAAGGTTAAAGATGGTCAACTCTTTAAGCTTTACAAGGACAAGTGGTTGCCATATGTACGCCCCTCACTCAGAACAGATTCTGTAGTTGCCTCACACAAAGCTATAGGACATAGAGGAATACAAAAGACCCTGAATCAGTTACAGCAGCATTGCTAATGGGAAGGAATGCCCTCTGATGTTTCTGAGATTCTGGCTGCTTGCCATGACTGCAATGTTGAACAACCAAAGATAGCAAGATTCCAGCACAAGCTGATCTGCCCAGGATTTGCCTTTCATACTGTGGCCATTGATGTGGTGGGACCCTTGCCAGTCTCAAAAGGGAAAAACAAGTACATCATAGTGGCTGTGGACCAGTTGACTAAATGGGTTGAGGCCAAGGTATACCAAATCAGTCTGCACTCACTACAGCCATGTTCATCTTGGAACACATCATCTACCGCCACAGATGTCCTCAGATGCTGCTAACTGACAATGGAACCAACTTCACTAGCTATATGATACCCAGACTAAATCAACTGATGTGTATCAGAGGCACATTATTCATCCCATACCATCCCTAAACTAATGGAATGGTTGAACGGACTAATGGAAGTTTGGTACAGATCCTCAAGAAACTAGCACACCAACATAGGCAGAATGGGACACTTACCTGCCTGCAGCCAACTTTGCTTACAACATTGGCTATCATAGAGCAACAGGCAAAACCCCCTTCCAACTCCTGTATGGACGTCAGCCTGGTTTACCTCCTCATCTGTACTCCTTGGTGAAACCTAATCTGGCTGTCACCCCAGAAGCCTAGCTCCATAAGCTGGCTCAGACTCTGATCAGAATACAGGCCAAGGCCTATACTATCAATATGAACACCAAGAAAAAGTATGTGGAGCTTGCCCAAGCTAAACGCCCAGCTCTCCCCAGTTATCAAATTGGAGACCTAGTCTACTTCTACAGCAACAGAGGCTATGGAAGTGAAAGCAAACTTGCCTTTCTATGGCAAGGACCTGTTAAGGTCATCCAGAAAGTAGGTTCTGATAGCTATACATTAAAGGAACCTGTCACTGGACAACTGGTCACCAGAGTTCATGCACAATACATGTGTATGGCTCCTAGTGACCAGGAGTAATCCCCCTTTAGGACAACAATCCAGAAAAAGAAAAACCTAATGAAAAAATGCCATGGGTTGTTGTCCACATTGCAGAAAGAAAGGAATAAGGCATATATACTAAAAAAGCTTTATTGGAACTTGTAGTGTTTGGAGACCACTGCCTTTAAATGACAAGTCATTGTAAGAAGGATCACACAGGCTGCCATGTACTCCTCTGCATAGTCTTCCTTAAAGTGCCACAACCAGAAGATAGAGTAATTGGGGTATTTATCCCAAGCCTGTGCTTAGTTGAGGCCCATCCAGACAGGGAATCCAATTCCCACCACCAAAGCATCCAAGAACAGATGCTCTCTGCTCCAGTACTTTTGATTCAAGGCAACATCTGGCTTTTAGACCTCCTGCATGAGTCCCTCTATCAACATGGGGACATCCTCTACCTCCGCTACCGCTTGTTTATCCAAAGGAGCTGTGAGAAGTTGCCCAAGCAAGGCCAACTGAGTATACATGTCCTTGCTTTTAAGATTCAAGGCTGTAAGCAGACCAGCTGTCACTTGTTGGATACAGAAGTTTTTACAATCCTTATCAACCCAGCTGGCTACTTCCATGTCCACTCTTCCTTCATGGCACCAGGCCTGGATCATTCCCCAGAGTACCACAAAAACAAGGTCTACCTGTTCCTGGTCAAACTTCTTCCCTTACCACTCAAATGCTTGAAGTTGACTCTCAGCACACTTCAGTGCTGCCTCTTGGTCAAAGCGGAAATGATAAAAATTCCCCTCCTTGACCTTTGCTTGGGTCAATACAGAAGGATCCTTCAGCACTTGTTGAAATAAGGCATGGAGGTGAGGCCCTTCTCCTAAAATGACCTCCTTGGCCTCCTTCCAGTCACAAACACCCAAAAGGTTAAACCAGGTGACCCCTTCCTCCTGTTGAGCCTCTAGCTGAACCACTGGCTCCTGTGCTTGAGAAGTCTGTACAGCCTAACCAACTGATCTGCCCTCTTCTGGCTCTTATTCTGGGCGCTCCTCTCTTTAGCCAACCTGGCTGCCTTACTGGCTGCTACTCTGGCTCTAATGGTAGTAGCTCTGGAAGCCCTTGGTGATTTAGTTTGGTTATCTGACATATGCAACCCTTGAGTACTGTGCCCTCTATTTATACCCTTGCTCATTATAGTGGTGGAAAATGTTGTAAATTAGATGGCATATGTATAATGGTCAAGGCTATCAGTGGAAATTAATCCTGATAGTCAAGACTAAACTGATTTTCATCCAAATCCGTCAGATCCAACAGATTTGCATTCATAATTGTATCTGGGATGTTACAATAGGTTGGCCATACTATTACATCCAGGTTGGATTGGGTTCAGGAATTGCTAGCAGTTGCTGTAATTGGTAGCTGCAAGCTGCAGCCACTCCTGAGTAACGCACACCCACTTTTCTCCATCAGATTGTCCAGATTGTCCTAAGATGGAAAAAATACGGATGCCAGAGCCTGGTGGATAGAAGAAAATCATGTAATGTTCCTAACAATAGTGCAGGTGTTAATAACACTTCTGCATCCATTGTGCAGCTTGAATGGTATATAAACTTCCTTTCTTTCCAAATAAAAGACACTTTTCACATATTAATTCTTGCCTTTACTCAACTCAGTTGTTACCTATTAATTAAAGGTAAAGACTACAGAGTCATTGGAATTGTATTAATTTGTGTTTAAGCCTATTACTATACTCTACCAAGCAACTAGAGATGTTAACCCAAAAGACTTCCACCAGGCCAATTCACAACAACATTGGGGTCTTGCCACCTTCAAAATCCTTGGTCAGACCTTACCCTTGTTCTTCAGTAAGGAAGGTCAAGACACCACTCCCAGGCCCTGCAAATATGTCAATCTGGTTTACGCCAACAGAATTGTCCCTGTAGAATACAAACTTGCCAGAAAATACAGGCGTAAACCTCCTACACAGATCCTGGAACATAAGGGTATTCTGCTGATGACAAGGTCCGCCTTTTTCCTGGAGCCTAGAAACCAGAAGATTGCAGAGACTGGGTTGTCTGTGGTTATCCCTGAAGGGCTATATGCAGAGGTCATCAAACCCTGGGGCTGTTCTTGCTTCAAGCTGTGCATTGCGCCGGGCATTGTTACCCCAGGCCAGCAGGAGATACATATTCTCTTGGCCAACCTTGCAAAGAAGATGCTTTCTATCAAGAAAGACCAAGTGGTAGGCTTCTTACACTTCTACTCCATGGAGGAACTATCTGAGGTTAAGGGATTTGGTACATTCAAGGAAATGGGAATATCAGGCAAACCTGGACCAGCAGTCCATCTGACTACCCCCTTAGCTGACTTTTCCTCCCTTGGTCCTGAGGAGCAAGCTTGGAAATCTTCATTGTTCAAAAATTACTGCTCAATCTTTGCAGAAAGCAATCATGATCTGGGTTGTGCTGAAGGAGTAACCCATCATATTGATACAGGAACCACTCCTCCAATCCGCATGCGCCCCATACAACAATCATAAGCAAACAAAGAGGCTGTCTCAGAAGAAGTCAGCAAACTGCTGAAACAAGGCATGTTGGTCCTATCCAAAAGTCCTTGGGCATCTCCTATCCTGATTGTCAAGAAGAAAGATGGCTCTAGCCAAGTTGTCATTGACTATCAACGCCTCAACAAGGTCACCAAAAAAAGACTCCTACCCCTTACCTTGCATAGATGGCGCATTAGACCGCCTCAGGGGTGCCAAGTACTTCTCTGCCATGGACCTCATATTGGGCTACTGGAAGATTGAACTACCCCCTGAAGAACAAGAAAAATGCGCCATCATAACCTCACAAGGACTATTCCAACCAATGAGGATGCCACAAGGGCTGTGCAATGCTCCTGAAACCTTTTTGCATTCAATGGACACCATCCTTGGCAACCTTAAACTCTCCTGTGTCCTAGTATACTTGGATGACATCAATGTTTTCTCCAGGACCTTCACTGAGCATCTAGCTTACTTGGAAGAGGTTTTCAAGAGGCTAGTTGCCTACAATCTTAAGATAAATCTGCGCAAATACCAGTTCTTCAAAGACCAGTTAGAATACCTGGGCTTTGTTATAGATAGCCACGGCCTGCGTCCCCAACCCGCAAAAACAAAGCCATATCTAAGATGAAGCAACCTGATTCAAAACGTGACGTACAAGTATTCTTAGGAATGGCTGGCAATTATCAAGGTTTCATCCCCCGCTTTGCAGCAATTAGATAACCTCTCTTTCACTTGTTGAAATCAGGAATTGACTTTGTATGGATTAAACAATGCCAAGGAGCCTTTGACAAGTTACACTTGGCCTTTTCAAGCAACCCTGTTCTGATGTACCCAGACTTTGAAAGAACATTTGTGATCCATACCAGCGCCTCACTTACTGCAGTTGGGGCTGTACTATCCCAATTTGACAACAAGGGACTTGAACACCCTGTAGCCTATGCCAGTAGGACAATAAATGTCCACAAACGCAACTATACAGTGGCAGAGCGCAAATGCCTGGCAGTCATCTACACATGCAAACAATTTTGGGTCTACATCCATGGCGTACAGTTCACAGTGGTCACAGACCACACGTCCATAGCTTGGCTCCAGAGCCTCAAGGAACCAGAATGCCAACTTGTTTGATGGGCGTTGAAACTACATACCTTGGACTACAAGATCCTTCACTGCCCTGGCAGCAAGCACCGGAACGCAGAATGCTTATCCTGTTTACCCACTGTGGTCCTGGTGAGCCCATTAGCGGATCAGCTGTACCAGAAAATGATCACTGGGAAGTTTAGCAATGAGCTCAAGAAAGTACATCATATCTTAAAGGACCTTCATAAGGATGCAGCACTACACAAAGGTGTGCTGTACAAGCTAGTGGATAGTAAGGAACACATATTCCCTCCCCCCTCCAAAAGGACTAGCATTGTTACGGCTTCTCATAAGGCAACAGGTCATGGTGTCTTCCGGAAGACAAAGAGATCCTGTCTTGCACCTACTTCTGAGAGGCAATGAATTTCAACATTCATGAGACAATTAACTGCTGCATTGAGTGCCAAGGGAATAAGTCACTACAAAAAAGCACATCTTACTAAATGGTGCAACCTCATTTCGCCTGGCATACTGTGTCAATGGACGTAGTGGGACCACTCCCACGTAGCGGCCCTGGCTTTTGTTATGTAATAGTGGCTATAGATCACCTAACTAAGTGGGTGAAACCTGGCCTCTAAGGAAAGTAGATGCCCCTTCTACTTCAAAATTTATCTTGGATGCCATTATACTTTGCTATGGCTGCCCCCAGTTCCTACTCTCAGATATTGTGACCAATTTTACGGCCTCAGTAATATCAAGAGTGAACAACCTCATGGGAGTCCGCGGAGTACTCTCCACTCCATACCACCCTGAAACTAATGGGATGGTGGAACACGTCAATGGTACCCTAACCCAGATCCTCTGGAAATTAGCTTCTTTGTGTACATCCTCTTGGGAAACATACTTAGGAGCAGCAGTGTTTGCGTACAACATTATGTTGCATTCCACCACTGGTACATCCCCTTTTAAACTGATGTATGGTCAACACCCTGCCATTTCACCTGTCCTATACTTTGCCACAGGCAATACTAGGAAACTTTCCTACAATCAAGACCTAGGACAACTGTCCAACACTCTCATCAAATTGCAGGCATCTGCTTTTAGCAACACAGCTATCAAGACCCAAGCCAGATTTGAAAGGGACTCCGCTAATAGGGCCCCATTGCCCTCTTTTGAGGTAGGGGGAGGGGGTTGCATACTGCAACACCAGAAGAGCAGGTAGATCCCACAAACTAGACAAACTATGGTTAAGTCCCTTTGAGATCATAGAGAAGACCTCACCTGGCGCCTACACCATCAAGGATAAGGATAGTGGACACATATTCAACTGCGTACACATAAAGTTTCTTTGTCCATTATGCACCCCAAAGGAAGGGCGTAATTAAACACTATCTGAAATTTTCATAAAAGAAAATAACATAAGTAATATAAACACATCATACAATCCATACAAGAAAAATATTAAAAGATATAAATATGTAAAAAGATATAAAAGATATGAAAATAAAAAATATAAAAAGTGCATTATATGGAAAGAGGTCTTAGTCCTACAAATCTTTATTGGTGAGTGTCCTCCTCAGGCTACTCAGGGACATTGTGGGTGGTAGCCTCCAAATAGTCACCAAAAGCGTGGGTGGCCACCACCTGGTAGAGAACAACAATGTTTCAAAGCCACATATGTTGCGCTTCAGGGGACAGCCGTTCCCAGTGCATAATGGGTGCACTCAAAGCCAGCTCCTCATCTGTAAGGCAACCCAGCCCACTCTCAATTAGGAAGCATGCCCCCAACACCAAGCACTCCACAATGAACCCCTCTGAGGGATAATTTGCTGGAAGACCCTGCTGACAGCGCAACACTTCACAACAGTAATACTCCAAGATGGCCTACATTTGACCTAAGGAGCCACAAGGAAGCAAAGGCTTTGGAATCAGGAAAAGGTTACCTAACAAAGCCATGTGAGGGAGATAACGGGATTGTTCCCCAGTCTCTAATCTCTCCAAGGTAATGTTAATAACGTTGGCCAGCCGGTTGTGCTGGTTGTCAGCTTGGCAAAGTCCCCACTGCCAAGTGGAATTGGGACTAGGCCCCCACGCACAAGACCAGGCCCGCACCACTGCACAGTTGAAGTCAATTACCTGCACGTATTTGGCATACAAAGCCACATTAGAGCGCAACGGCTCTACCAAGACCCCCTCTAGAGACCAAGCCAGCTCCTGGAGGGCAACAGAACAAACAGCAGGAGGGTGATACTGCTCCACATGGCAAAGACGGGAGTGAACATCCACTCCTTGCTTGCGGGACAGGAGGACAAAGAGGAACTCACTCAGGAGCTCATAGCCTTGGAATAGGCCATTTACCTCAAAATCCACGTGATTGGGGTTGTGAAAGAGGATAACACTACCCAACAGAGTAGGGTCAGGAGCATACAGCACAACAGACAACCAAGGTACCACAGCCTGGGCCTGCCAAATGGCTGGGTCTACTGAAGAAGCCCCCACCACCAAAGGAGGATGACCCTTTTGAACAACTTCCTGCTCCAAGATGGGGCTGTGGGGACGCTGAAAAGGATTGGTCACCACAGTGGTGGCCAAGGACAACTCTGATAAAGTATTGTTCTTGTGAGCCTGTAACAAACGCCAACCATAGAACTTGAGACAGCGTGCCTCCTTACTCTGGCAATTGAACTCTTGACAACGCTCCTCCAACATGGTTGCCAGGAACTCCTGGTATTCCTCCTTGGTGCTAAGATGGGAAGATGCTGTTGAGAAAGCCATATTTCTGATTCTCCTCTTACCCTCCCTATTTATGGTCAAGAGGGGAGAAATATGAGATTAGGCTGATTGACCACAAATGATCAGGTTAATCATCACATGCAGATCTTAATTAGTTACTTGCTGTATTATCACTTGGTTATCATTTAATCAATTGTAGTAATAGTACGCTGTATAATAATTAGTTTATTATAATAGATATGGCAGTTACACGCTGTGTAATTGTTAGTTTATTATAATAGATGTAACAATTATACACTGTATTATCACTGATCATCACCCCAATGTGTAGTGATTTCACACAGTATATTGCTTGATTTATTATAATTGATATGGCTATTATATGCTGTATAAACATTAGCCAATATGATGGTTATCATTGATTACATGCCGTGTAACCTAAAGATCATCTATCACTCACCTCCCAATCCACCCTACTGGACGTTGTATTAACCCAGCCCCACACTTCCCAATGGGCTTTTATGCTCATATCAAACAAGTGATATGCAAAAAATCAGGAAATACCAAGTCCATGTCAGAGCTACACAGTGTATAATTGGGTTTCTTATTAGTCCGGATCAGCATTACACAGCGGATAATTCACGGGTCTACTGGATTGAGTCTGCTATTATATGGCGTATAATTCCTAATTTAACCTGTTGTATTAATAAGCAGAGGATTTGCCAGCCAAAAAGGATCACTGATTAAGCCCTACAAATGGAATACCAGAATTCCACCTTCCAATGTTGGAAGACAGATTAAGGACCATTTATAAGTGTCAACTAAATACAGTGTAGTTTCCCAGCGCAATAATAGGTGTGTAAGATACAGCCAATCATAAATGTCAGTAGGCTAGCTCAAGAAGAGCGTGGCTGTAGCTGAAGTGCCATGTACACCTGCAAAGGCCAGTAGCAACACACGTGCCAAGGACAGCCAATCAGGATAGGCACAGCCAGCAAAGATGGACCCATTGCAAAGGTAGCCACTGAGAACTGTCTGAAAGGACAAGAACAAGGTTGTTGCAGTATATATTGATACAGACGCCTGAAAGGAAAGAAAAGAAGTTCTTAGCTACACCTGGATAGATTGCAGCTGCTGGCTAGATTGTACTCCAGTTTCAATAATTATAATTATCTTCAAAGTTCTATTCAATTTTAGTCTTTAGTGCTCTTGCATAGGATTAGGTAGAATACATTAGCCAGGCTAAAATATATATGTAGCTTTGAACATACCAGAAATCACACAAATTGCTCAACAAACTTAACTAACTGCTCTTGAGTTGGCACCAACTTAAGATTGTTGGGTTTGAGATGTTGCAAAGACTTTATGGCCAGATCAGAAGCCCAGAGATGAGAGGATGTGGGTATTACTTGAACAAGGTACCATTTTAACATCCAAGTGATTATATGATTGGGGGGCTCACAAGTGTGCTCCCCTCTCTCCGCTGTTACTTGCTCCCAGCCCTTGGTGTTTAGTCAGGCCCCGCAAGTCTTATCCTCACAGATGAAGTGCTTGCTCTTGGTCTGCCGCTTTTTGTTGTTGCAATTGAAGATGTAGCTGTCAGTAATGTAATCAGGATCACTCTTTACAGACATGATTAGGAAGTAACAGGGGAAGCACTTGGGAACTTTAAACTCTCAGTCCACATTACAGATATTGTGGATGGCCAGTGGATCCCAAGTCACATGACCAGAAGCTTTGAACTTCTTGGAGTACTCCTCCGGCTCATCTTGGGGATCAGATGAGGGAGGGGGAAGAGCCATCAGGAGGGGGAAGGGGAAGGGTTTTTGAGGCCTTCTTGGATGCCTCCTTTTTCTTACCATAAGAAGAGGTGGGCTCCTTGGTAGCCTTTACTTTCTTGGTATGCTGCTCCTTGGTGGGCTCGGAGTTGGCCTCTGATTGGTAAAAGGAGTGGTTGGTAAGATCACCATCAGATTTATTGGGGGAGGAGTTTTTGGGGGAAGGAGAAGGAGATGTGGAAGATGAGGGTGGAGGGGGGAGGAGTAGGAGGAGATGGGGTGGGAGACTTTGCCTTTGCAGGCTTCTTGGCAGGCTTGGGAGTGGAGGCAGTTTCTTTGGAGCCCTTGGAGGCTTGGCGCTTGGGCTGTTGGCTGTTCTTATTTGATTTTGTCTAAAGAAAAGTTTGGTTTTGTAAATAAAATAGTGTGAAAGATATTAAACACAGAGGTAAAGAAAAGTAAAAGTTAAATGAAAAGTATACAAATAAAGTTTTATTTATCAAGAAAAAAAGTAAAAAAGTGAATAGAAGCAAAATAGAAACTCAAAGTATAGATATAAAGGTTAAAACATAGAAAATATGTGCATTTATTATGAAGCATTAAAGATGTTAGGTTCAGCATAACATCTTAGTGCTAAATCAATGTAAAAATACAATTAAAAATCAAAATATATATGAAAGATATATGGAGATTAGCAGAAAAAGTAGTAGATTATAATTGCAAAAAAATAAAAAAGTATTATGTGAATTTTTTTATTGAGAGTTGAAAATTCAAAACATAGTAAAGTGTCAAGTTTGGCACTGTCAATCAGCCAGGAAAAGCTTAATTCTCACTGTCAAGAATGCCAGAGTTGAGCAGAAACATCAAATTTACTATTTTTTACATATAAAACTTGCTTAAATTTAAGCTGGGTTCAAAAGTTAACCCAAAAGTAAGGCAGTTTCATATGCTCAAAAACAAAAAATACAACATAAGTTAAAAAAGTAAATGAGTGAAAACGTGTTTTTATAGTGATAATAATGCGCTGTAAGAATCTGGGAGTGAATTATTTACCATAGTGTTAGTTAAAACGTTAAGAAGCTCTCTGTACCAATCCCCAAGTTAAAATATCCAATGGGTGAGTGTTGAGTGGCACTCATAGTGCATCACATTAATTTAGCCTTAATTCCGAGCCTTTGATTAGTTAAATCCAAAACTGATTGGGTGTCAAGTGGATAGAGTCAAACAAAGAAGGTGTCAAGTTTCAGTTATTTATAAATTACATATGAAATCTCTTAATAAATTGGGCTTAATTTATATGGTACCCCTTAATCCAAAAACCCAGGAATAACATAATGTAAACAAGTGGGGTATTTGATTAATGTCTATACCACTAAATCCAGTATAGTGGTGCTTGGGAGCTTAATCAACAACTATGGACACTAATAATAAAAATATAATAGTAAATAATAAATTTTATATAAGCGCATATGTATTTTATTAATAAAGTTAAAATTTGGCTTAAAAAGTGTCAAACTGGTCACTTTTTGGTTTAGAGTGTTGAACACAGTTTTTTCATTTCTATTAGTAAATTTACTTATAAATTGTCCCTTATATTGGTATTTTAGCTAACTAATTTATTAAATAGAGTCAAGTTTGAGTAAATTTAACCTTGGTTTCAAACCCCTAAATCACTAGTAAAAATTAGCTTAAAATTGGTTAAGCCAAAAATACTAATATATTCATATATGCGGCACTCAACTCCCTGGTACTCAAAAAGTGTAAAATACCAGGGATTCAATCACCAGGGAGTTGAACTTACCACAGTTGCCGCCCTTGGAGGACCTGATACTATACACTATTGCCAGACATCCCAATAGATTGATGTCCTACCTTTTCCGCTTTTGCAGTTACACAGGCTCAGCACTCCTGGATTCAGGCGCAGACCAAACCCTGGTCAACAGTAGCTTTGTGGATAAATTTAAGCTGGCCACTAATCCTTTGCAGATTAAAAACGTGGTCCTGGCTGACAAACACCACATTGCTGTGACAAGGGCAACTTCCCCCTTCTCTGTCATGCTTGAGAACCTCCACTCCACCATCTAAGGTCCTGTCATCAACTTCCCCAAATTTGACATTGTACTGGGACTGGACTGGTTATGGAAAAACAACCCCCACGTGGACTTGGCGACCTCCGTGTTGACCATCAAGTGTGAAGGCGTCAACCACCAGATCTACCCTGACTCTGTGTATCAACTCCTACGTGACCACGTCTTTGTACGCATCACAGAGACCCTGGACAAAAAAAGAGAGCCTCAAGGCAATTGAATGGGACTCCTGCCAGTACAATTCATACACTTCAAAGATCACCAGAATACCTCCACACCTCAAGATTGCAAAATTGTGGCCCGCCATCCAGAAATCTTCAAAAAGCGCTTCCCTGGTTGCCCCCAAAAAGCACATTTAGCACTCCATACAACTCAAGGGGGCTGTACCCAAGGCGCACCCCATCTACAGGCTGACTCAAAATAAAGACAATGCCTTAAGCGCCTACTTCAAGGAGGCATTGGAAAAAGGACTTATCTGCCCCTCACAGTCGCCTTTTGGGGCCGCCGTATTCTTTGTGGCTAAGAAGGACAGTACTTTACGTCTGGTAACAGACTACTGAGCCCTAAACAAGGTTACCATCAAAAATTGTTACCCACTACCACTGATTGACAACCTCTTTGATGCCTTGGGAGGAGCTACAGCCTTCTCCAAGATCAATCTGACAGCAGGCTAAAACCAGATCAGCATTAAGGAGGAAGACATCCCCAAAACAGCCTTCTGCACTAAATACAGCTCCTATAAATGTGTGGTACTCAACTTTGGCATGAAAAATGCCCCGTCCACCTTTATAACCTTCATGAACAAAGCATTTGCACCCCACATAGGCAAGTACACCCTAATGTACCTGGACAACATTACCGTCTACAGTTCCTTGGCAGAACAACACCACAAAGACCTCATAGCAGTCTTTGCTACCTTGGCACAACACAAACTGTTGGCCAAGCCCTCCAAGTGCCAGTTCTTCTTTGAGCAGCTACCCTTTCTGGGACACATAGTCTCAAATGACAGCATCAAACCTAAAAGTCAAAAGATACAGGCCATCTGAAAAATGCCAACACTCAAGGATAAGTTGGAACTCTGCACCTTCTTGGGAATAATAGCCTATGTACACTGCTTCATACCTGACTGTGGCATTTTGACTGAACCCTTATCCGCCATAACAGACACCAAATCCAAGTTTTTGTGGACCCCCAACATGATCTCTGTTTTAGACGCCTAAAGGAGAAGCTCACAACAGCTCCAATCCTACAATATCCCAAATGTGACAGAGAATACCAAATGGAAACCAACGCCTCAGATGCATCCATTGGGGGAGTACTGTAAATTCAGAACCTGAACGTAAAAATGTGGGATTGTCAAATCCTTGGTCCAAATTTTGAATCACTTTTGCGGGCAACTCAGCTGAGTGAAAAATAAAATATTTAATAAAATCAACCATTTATTTTGATTTTTTTGTTTATTTAAATTGGCAAGCTTCAAATCTCTTGAGCAGATAACTCAACTAACAAAAGACAAAACTCAGCAAACAAATGCAGGATAAATGAATCAGAAATGCGGAATTCTAATGTACAATTTGAGATTTCCTGTATTTCAATTGAATCATGGACATCATGTAAAAATTAACGGATCTGAAATTGCGGGATTGTCAAATCCAAGAACCAAATTTCAAATCATTATTGTAAGGAAATTGAAATAAATATAATTTATTGGTGTCTCAAAAATGATGCTAAAAGATATAGGGTGGATTTGTGCTAATTCTTTTAGGAATCATAGGCATTCTCAAAAATCACCATATTTCATTTTAGGACAGCTAAAATTTAGATGCTTGATTACAGTAGATTTCAGAAGACGCTAATAATAAAGTAGAATTATATATTACAATCAATCTTATCACATTGTCTTTCCTTTGATGTGTTGATAATGTGTTTGCAATTAATTGGACATCTTCACCTCCAGTTGCCTTGGCGATAGGAAATCAAGCCACCTCCCCAAGACCAATTGGTCTCGGGGAGGCGGCTTGATTTCCTATCGCCAAGGCAACTGGAGGTGAAGATGTCCAATTAATTGCAAACACATTATCAACACATCAAAGGAAAGACAATGTGATAAGATTGATTGTAATATATAATTCTACTTTATTATTAGCGTCTTCTGAAATCTACTGTAATCAAGTATTCTTAGTAGCAATACATGAATACATAGTTAGTAAATTAATGGTTTATCTTTTTCCCCTCTCCTTCTTCCTTGAAAAGAAGTTTTTTGGCCCCCGGCGTAGCCAGGGGCCAAAAAACTTTTAAAAAATTTCTGCGTCATCAGGAGAGTAGCTCATAAATGATTATATGGTTTTATGGCTGCTATTTTAGTGATTTAAAGTGCAGAATATTGCATCATTTCCAGTTTAGATAATTTTTCATTTCACTTAATTTCATGTCTAAATATGAGTGTTTAGATTGGATTTTTCATTTGATTTTATCCAGAGTAGAGCTTCTTGATTTGGGTTGATTTGTCCTAGTTACTTACTTTACATTCAATTTGGATTCCAGTTCCCGCAATTATTATTTGAGTTTACTAGTGGCATTCAAAAGCGTTTTAAATTGGTTCTTGGATTTGACAATCCCGCAATTCCAAAAAACATAGTAAACTTAATGGAAATGGTTGATAGATTTGAACGCTTCAAATCTGATTCCAGTTAATTCATTTTGTCCATTGGAAATATGTAGTTTGACTTGAACTTTGCAAAGTGTCTATGAGTTCCCGCATTTTTAAAAATTCAAATAAATACTCAAAAAAATCAATTTAATTAAAAAAGGCTATCCCGCAAAAGATATTCAAAATTTGGACCAAGGATTTGACAATCCCGCATTTTTACGTTCAGGTTCTGAATTTACAGTACTAAAATCAAAAATAATGACAGCAACTTCCTGCCTGTAGCTTATGATATTCAAAAATTGACAGATGGCAAGTGTCAGTACCCTATCCACAACAAAGAACTGTTGGCTATTGTACACTGTCTAGTCAAATGGCACTGTTACCTAAAACCGCAGAAAGAATTCACAGCATTAACCAACCATAAGTCACTAATCTATTTCAAAACTCAAGCAAATCTGTCACGCCACCAAGACCAGTGGATGGATCTATTAGAGAGATTCAACATGCTCATTAAGTGAAAACTGGGGCCAAGCTTGCCATGGCAGACGCCCTGTCCCGCCTGTATGTCCTTGCTTCCAGAAGAGAGAATGGGCTTGACCCAGACTGGCCTCTCTTAGTACTACAAACAAAGGACAAAGGTTTCTCCACTGGCACAACCGGCATACAAAAGAAAACAATCATCAAAAATGAGCACTTATTTGCTGATGTATATGGGACCTTACATAGAAAGATTTCTGATTGCACAACCATTCCCTACATCCCCATGCATTAGCAAGTTGACACCATCCTACGCTATCACAGAGGCCTTGGACATACCAAGAGCCAAAACCTATACAAGTCCCTTAAGCACAAGGCCTGGTGGCCAACCTTAGACCCAATGTTTAAGAAGTTCTAGACCAATGTGAGGTATGCAAAAAGTTTACCAAAAGCAAAACCCCTCCAAAGTCAGTACTTCTCATCTGCACACAACTACCTTTCAAAGTATGGGCCCTTGAAATTGTTGGCCCCATACCAGGAAAACACAATGACAAGAAATACATCATCACCACCATTGCCTTTGCTACAAGATGGATAGTAGCCCAAGAAGTAAAGGCACATACTGGCAACAACATACAAGAATTTATTGGCAAGGAGATAATCAGCAAGTTTGCAAAGCCAGATCTCCTGATAACCAATAGAGGGAAATAATTGACTTCCAAAACTACCAATGTATACCTTGCAAAGAATAGGGTCAAACACACCGTAACAACACCATACCACTCACAGGTCAATGAACACGTAGAGCGGCTTAATGGTAGCCTTGTGCAAGCCTTAGCCAAACTCACTGCTTGGAGACCTGAAGACTGGTATAAGCAGCTATCAACTGTGTTACTTGTGTGTCAAACCCAAGTGAACTGATCCACTGGGAAACGCCCGTTTGAACTGGTATACAGCACATAGCCAAATATCATTCAAGCACTGACAGGACCTAAACTGGAAATCCCAAGTTAAGTCCCTCCACACTCAGACCCTCACGTTGTAAAAGCTAACAGCAAACAAACAGTGAAGAAGAATGAATGTTTACAAAAAACCTTTGTCCCCATCTGCAATAGACATGAATTTGGGACAAAGTTTGGGTCATGAATGGTGACAAGAGCAAATTAAAACCCAAGAAAGTGGGGCCAGCAATAATTCTAAAGGTAAACAACATTAACACTTACCTTGTGCAAGGACTTAGAAAGCATAATCAAGACAAGACCCTACACCATGATTGCCTGAGACCCTGCAAGGCAAGACAAAGACAACAAGAAACTACCCTACCCGCCACATAACAACAGTTAGTCCAATATGGAGCCTGTGTCAGGGATCCAACCCCTGGGGGGTTCCTGAGAACTTGCAGGCAGACAGCCCACGGGCCCAGCAGGGAAAGCCTACCACAGGATTGGGGCTAACTTTACAATATAAGATAACAATTTTCCAAGGACTGCCCAAGGACTGCTCGTAGGCACCATGTAATCAATCAATTCAGTGAGGGTGATATACATCACCCCAAATACTTGGGTGGAAGTGGACTCATCAGTGGCAACAGATTCTTGCGGGCAGTTTGGCCATGGGGTGTGGGGCGGCGTCATTGGAACCAAATATGCGGGCAGGAAGTTATACTTGTCTCAGAATAGAGAGGGGGCCGGATAATTTTGGTGCCTTTGCTGTAAAGGATTTCTGTCTCTCTAGTTCTAGCTTCTGGGTCGTGGATTATTATCTCCTCCAGAGTAAACTCCAAATACGCCAGGTTGGGTGGGTACTCGGTAAAATGTACTGAACCAATGGGAGCTCCTGGTGGACAGTAAAGTTTGGGCAGCTGGTCCATGGTTTCTTGGGGTAGGTGAGCACGGGGAGCAGAGCCGCGAGGAGTAGACTGTAGATGAAGTAAAACTAATAACAAGTATGGTATGATCTGGTTGAACCAAAGGTTCATGTCACTTTATTGCAAGGATGGCAATGGGCATCTTCCTGGCGGCCCAGGGTATAAGTATGCCCATCTGTCATGGTAAAACTTTCCCAACTTTTGTCAGCCCGGGTTTTCCCAATTACCAGGTCTTCCCAGTCTTTGGTGGCATCAGTTGCAGGGGTTATCTCATTAGCTGTTTCAAACTGAAGAAGCTCAAATTCCCTAGTCAGGTTGGGGGATTAGCCGTCTCTGGGTGGCCCGTGTTCTATAGGAAAATTCTCTGTTTCCCCTTCTGTGTGGGCCCGAGTTACTTTGGAATCAGTGGCTGGGCCTGCCTGTTGATTGGCTGTCTTAACAGGAACCCCCCCAGTGTGGAGATTATTGGAGTAAGTACATTTGGTTTTTCAAGCTTAAAATTATTTTCCAAAGTCAAATCCTGTTCTAATTTGAGCCCAAAAAACTGCGGGCGGCTGGCCCTGCACGCTGGCAGCCCGCAGATGCCAGGGTTTGTTTTTCAGTTGGGGCTTTTTGATAAGCATGGTTGATAAGAGTTTGTTACTTGTGATATCAGCCCTTTCTCTCCCGGTGCCCTCCTCCTTCTGGGTCCCCCTTTCCAGGTATTGTTATATGGCTTCTTGTGCATTAGGTAGATTGGAGACTGGTTCCCAGGTGCTTTCTTTGGGGGGGGGGGTAACCAACCCATTTGACGTAGTACTGTGGGGTCTTGTAGTGGAGGCGGTGTCCAAGGATGTACTCTACTTAATATTTGGTTGAGCGCCCCTCTTGGATGGGTGGAGGGTTGGTCTTTATCTTCTGATGGGGAAGGGGGTTCCCTCTTTCTTTAATAGCAGTGATTGGTGGAAGTCATTGTGGATTTTCCAAGTAGGCAACAGATCTAGTTTGTACGCCACTTTTCCAATTTGTGTCACAGTAAGTTCCATAATGCCGGGTATTGTCTGTCCAAGTAAGAAGGCACGGAAGGACGGGAAACCTGTATTGAAATTGACCAAGTTAATGAATTTAAACCAAACAGTTGATTGAAAATGGGTCACAGCTGCTCCAGTATGCCAACTGAAACCAGCTTCCCCTTGTAAAATGACGTTGATAAATCAACGTAATATGAGGGTCACCCAATATAAGCTCATTAAAAAGCATGGTTGTCAGAAACTGGTCATACAAGGGTTCTTTGCAACCTGGACAAGATAATTACTTGAAGATGTCAAAGGAATAGGAGATCAAGACTCAGGTGGTATTGCTTAGTCAATTTTCTGATATATATTGAATAATTTTCCCTGTTTCAACTCTAAGAGTTGAGTCCTTCTAAATTTACTCAATAAAAATCAATTATCACAAGTTCTAATTTTAAATTTTAAAAATGCATCCTGTGCTTGGGTTGTTGCGGTATATCTCATACAATCTGATTCTGAACAGAATCATTTCAGGAAGATGGGTCCCAGCATCTGGAACTTTGTTGTTGGCGCCGCAGAATGTTAATTTCATGCCAGCCAATTTTGTAGATCCTCCCCCATTCTGGAAAATAAAATTGTGTCACTTCTCAATGCCCAGAATTCTACGCTGAAGATGCATTGATGCTTTCCCAGGTCATTTATCTTGGTTTACTCTGGTCAGGATTGATTGTTCTACTTCATCCTGGAGTTTCAATTGGAAATTTCACAAAAAGATATTTAAAGCCGAGTTGATGGTTAGTCATCAATTCTATGTGGATTTGGGTGGTAATTCCCCATCATTTAGAAACGGCTTCATATTATCCAGTGATTTCTGTCACATTACTCAACTCTTCTACGTCTGAGTTTTTGGAAGCAGTTCATCATGAATAGGTGTTTCTTTTCTCCTGCTCCGTTGAGATATCTGCGTTTACCATGTTTATTTGCATCAGTTCATTTCTGAGTTTTCAGTTTGGACTTTTCTTTGATTTTTGGTTTCCATCTCCTGTTGCAGTTGTAGAGACTGGATCCTCTGTTTCCTATTTCCGTTGTGTCATGTCATTTTGGCGTCCAGATTATTTTCCTGCCCCACCCACTGATGAAATTTCTTGTGAAGTTTTGTCAGCTTTATCATTTTATTCCGGCTCTAGCCTTAGTCACAAATCCCAAGTTTACCATGTGATGACAAAGGTTTCTGAAGATGCTTGAGAATGGTTGTTGTCTGTGGTGGAGCGTAATCCACGTGTTTTAACTGATAGTGCATCTTTATTGCCTTTGTTAAAAAAATTGTGTGTATCTATTGAGGAGCTCAAAGTATATTGTAAGCTGTACGCCTTCTGTCAGGGTACAACTCCACTTTTGGTATTCCTTCCTCAGTTTCTTACCTATTGCCGTACAATTGATGTTCCTGAGGTGAACAAACTCTCAGTGTTGTGGTTAGCAGTTGAACAGACTGCCCAGGATTTGAAGGTTTGGGATTCCCTGTTAATCACAACTTAGGCCCTGGTAAGCCAAATTCTTTCTCTGGTCTCAAATCTGTCTACTTCTAAACAAGGTACGTTGGTAATTGAGGATAAACCTGCTGCGCGCTCTGTGGTTTTCTGGTTCTAGCTCTGTGGCAGCTCCTTCCAGCCAAAGTCAGGATTGTTCTTCTCATAGCTCTTCTCAGCTGCAATTGGCAGTGGTGAACAAACCTGCTCATGTGACTGAAGCCCCTGTGGTGTCTGGTCCCAATAGCTCTTTGGCAATGCTTCAGCATGTCATACCTACCAAGCCTTCCAAGGTTGTGTCCAATGAGTTGCCTCTTGTGCCCATTGACTGTAACTATCCCATTCTTCCTGCCGCTGTTCAAGAAATGATCAAGCAATACTTCCAGGAGCATCCTGCCTCCTTAGCCGCCGTCTGTAATACCAAGGAGAAGCAAACTCCTGCTGAGATTGCAACCTTTGCTGCCAATAAATCTACTTCTGGTTACTTCTTGTTTTATGGTAACATAGATAATGGTCAAATTATCTATCGGCCAGCCATTTTATTGGATACAGGTGCTTCTGAGAACTTCATGAGTGTGGAGACTGCAGACTTGCTACAGCTCAAGTATCACCCTGGAATGCTTGTTAGGGGTGGAAACTGTCAAAAGTTCCCCTCCTTCCAGCTGAAGAAGCCAGTTACTTTTGTAGTTGCAGGTCAGTCCTTTACTGCAAGGTTTTCTGTTTGCTCTACCCTGATGTATCCTATCATTTTGGGAGTGAGTTGGTGGAGAGATCATAATGTATCAACCTTACTGGAGAAAAATGAGCTGCAGGTGGAACACTCTTTGGGTATAACCATTTGTATTCTGCTGTTGGATATGTCTGAATTAGAGCAATCATCACAGACAATACAGTTGGTGCCTATCCCTGTCCCCGCAAGTTTGGATTTACCGGCATGCTTGCAACCCTGGTCTGTGGCATTCAACGCCACCAGAGGCAAGGTCCTTCCCAAGCACACTCAGTTTGACTTTGACTTTAAGGTTACTGTTGATCTGATTTGCATTGCATCTCCTATTTACCCTTTAACCTTGAAGGAAGACACATGTTTGGAAGAATGGACTCACAACATGTTGGCAAAAGGCTACATTTTCAAGAAGGCTTCATTGATCTGCTCTCTGTTATTGTTTGTTCAGAAGTCTGATGGGTCCCTTTGTCCTTGTGTCAATTACAGGAATTTGAATAACATTACAATTCCGGATCCTTATCCTTTACCTCTTGAAGCACAGATCTCTAGATGTGTTGAGAAGGCCAAGGTATTCTTGAAACTTGATCTGTTGAATGCTTTCAATCAAATCAGGATTGTAGAAGGAATGGAATGGTTAACAGCATTCAGAACCAAGAAGGGTATCTTCCAGTTCCGCGTAATGCCTTTTGGATTGAAGAATGCCCCAGCTTGCTTTCAGCAGTTGATTGATTCAGTCCTGGGAGATCTCCTAGGTGTTTGTGCCATTGCATATATGGATGACATCTTGGTGTTTTCTCTGGATGAGGAGTCCCATAAGGCCCACTTGTTGGCAGTTGTAGAGCGCATTCTCCAAGCAAACTTGATTATCAAAAGGAGTAAGTGTGAATTCTTTAAACATAAGGTTACCTTTCTGGGTGATATTATCTTTGAGGATGGCCACACCATTGCCCCTGACAAGGAAGCTGCGGTTTGAGAGTATGCTACGCCTGTGACAGTATCCCAACTTCATAGTTTTCTGGGTACATGTACATTCTTGAAGAAATTCACTCCCCACTTGTCTGAGGTGGCTGCCCCTTTATATTTGGCTAGTGGAAAGACGACTTTAGTCTGGACGCCTGAGTGTGCAAATGCCTTCTCAGCAGTCAAGGCTCTTTTGTTGTCCTCCCCAGTGTTAAGACATGTGGATCCTGAGCTTCCTTTTGTTGTTTCCACCAATGCATCTAAATACGCTGTGGCTGGTGTGCTGTTGCAAACAGCTAGTGACGGGATCAAGAGACCTGTAGGGTATTTCTCCTGGAAGATGGAGGCTTGAGAACGCAACTACATGGTTTACGACAAGGAATTGTTGGCTGTAGTGGAATTTTTAAAGCATTGGCACCACCATCTCATGTCAGCACGTCATACATTTGTAGTAAGAACTGACCACAAAGCTCTTCTATATTGTCAACAACCCAGGGTTTTGTCAGGTTGCCAATCCAGATGGCATGGTGATCTGGCAAGATACAAGTTCCGCTACAAGTTTATTAAGGGATCTGACAATCACTTGGCCGATGCTCTAAGCAGGAATCCCTCCCATCTCCCAGATGCTAGTATGGACGCCAAGTTTAACACACATAATATGATTCCAGACAAAGCTGTGGTGCCTTTTGTATTACCTCCACCAGCTACGTTGGCCACCATGTCCTTAGCTGAGGGCGCAGACCTGGACTTGTATTCCAAGGTTAAGTTTCTGCAACCTTTGTCCAAAGGTTATGATAGGCTATTGGAGCTAGCATGTGCAAACCCAGTAGGTCAGCCTCAGGGTTATCATAAGATTGGTCCAGTCCTATATCATCAAGGCTGCTTGTGGGTCCCTGAAGGCACTATTTGGGATGAAATCATGGAGGCTAATCATACCTGTCCAACAGCTGGTCATCCAGGAAAAAACAAAACAGTGGAACTTATCTGCCACCAGTTTTCCTGGAAAGGTTTTACTGTGCAGGTAGCCGCTTTTGTTTGAGATTGCCTGATATGTGTTCAATCCAAGGCCAGTTGGAATAAGACTACTTGTTTACTGGTTTCACTTCAGCCTGCTGTGGGCCCTTGGACGTCTGTGTTGGTGGATTTCATTGGCAAGCTTCCCAATTCTAATGGGTTTAACACAATCATGGTAGTAGTTGATTGTTTCACAAAGATGGCACAATTTGTACCTTGCTCAACCACAATTACTTCAGTGGAAACTGCTAGGTTATTTGTGAACAGAATCTTCTCTCTACATGGCATCCTAATGGAGATTGTAAATGACTGTGGTCCTCAATTTATTGTTCAGTTCTGAGAAGCTTTTACTGGAATCCTTGGTATCAAATTGTGCTGCTCTACTGCTTTCCACCCCCCGTCTGATGGACAAACAGAGAGGGTAAACCAAAGTTTGGAGGTCTATCTACGCTGCTACACTAATGCGCAACAAGATGACTGGTGTGATAATCTACCCATGGCAGAGTTCACATATAATAACACCCCACACACGTCAACTCAAGTATCATCATTTTATGCCAATGTGGGTTAGAATCCTTCTTCCAACATTGGTCCTTGTTTGGTTAGCAACGTGGAAGCTGCAACTGATCAAGCCGCTGAATTGAAGCAGGTCCATCAGGAGCTCCAAGTTACTCTCACTGCCACTGTGACAACTTACAAGGAATACACAGATTGCAAGCGCCAGGAAGGTCCAACTTACAGGCCAGGTGATCTAGTCATGGTCAATGCTTGCAATATGAAACTTAAAGTTCCATGTTGTAAATTGGGTCCCAAGCAAGTTGGTCCATTCAAGGTAGAACATCAGATTGGTCCCTCCGCCTATCAGCTGGATTTACCTCCTGCTTTCAAGATTTTCCACACCTTCCATGAATGTCTCCTTACTCCCTTCAAAGGAGCAGATACCCCCTCTTCCCAACCCATTCTTGTGGAAGGAGAACCTGAGTACAAGTTAAATTGTATTCTAGCTTCCTGCAAGAATCATTGCTATTTGGAATATTTAGGTATCTTGGAAAGGTTATTCTTATTCTGAAAACTCCTGGGTTCCCCACTACAATTGTTCAAATTCCTCTGATCTGATCCACAAGTTCTACAAGCGCAATCCCACTGCTATTGGACACCCTGAACTTACCCTTGCCACAATGAAACTCCCACCTGCCCATAAGAATATCTCTTTATCTCATCTCCCAGATGGTGGTATTGTGCCCAGGGCTAAAGTGGAGGGTAATGTTACGGTAAGTTCCATAATGCCAGGTATTGTCTGTCCAAGTAAGAAGGCACGGAAGGCCGGGAAACCTGTATTGAAATTGACCAAGTTAATGAATTTAAACCAAACAGTTGATTGAAAATGGGTCACGGCTGCTCCAGTATGCCAACTGAAACCAGCTCCCCCTTGTAAACTGACGTTGATAAATCAACGTAATATGAGGGTCACCCAATATAAGCTCATTAATCAGCCTGGTTGTCAGAAACTGGTCATACAAGGGTTTTTTGCAACCTGGACTAGATACTTACTTGAAGATGTCAAAGGAATAGGAGATCAAGACTCAGGTGGTATTGCTTAGTCAATTTTCTGATATATATTGAATAATTTTCCCTGTTTCAACTCTAAGAGTTGAGTCCTTCTAAATTTACTCAATAAAAATCAATTATCACAAGTTCTAATTTTAAATTTTAAAAATGCATCCTGTGCTTGGGTTGTTGCGGTATATCCCATACAATCTGATTCTGAACAGAATCATTTCAGGAAGATGGGTCCCAGCATCTGGAACTTTGTTGTTGGCGCCGCAGAATGTTAATTTCATGCCAGCCAATTTTGTAGATCCTCCCCCATTCTGGAAAATAAAATTGTGTCACTTCTCAATGCCCAGAATTCTACGCTGAAGATGCATTGATGCTTTCTCAGGTCATTTATCTTGGTTTACTCTGGTTAGGAGTGATTGTTCTACTTAATCCTGGAGTTTCAATTGGAAATTTCACAAAAAAATATTTAAAGCTAAGTTGGTGGTTAATCATCAATTCTATGTGGATTTGGGTGGTAAATCCCCATCATTTAGAAACAGCTTCATATTATCCAGTGATTTCTGTCACAGTTTGCTTCACAATCTTGTAAGGGCCACAGCAGTGGTGGGCTAGCTTTCTGCTGGGTAAATGCAGGGGAACGTTCTGTGAGTCAAGGTAAACTTCATTGCCTATTTCCAGAGGTTTCCTGGGGATTCTTTTCTTGTCAGCAAACGCTTTGTAGGTCTTAATGGTGCAGGTCAAGTTCCTTAGACAGGTTTCCTGGGTGGCATGTATTTGTTCAATCCAAGATTGTCCCGCTGTGTTCTGTTCTTTACTGCCAATGCTAGGGTCCCATGATAGATCAAACTCATAATTGGCTTTGAACAGGGACATTACAGTGAAGGCGCGGTCTTTACTGTTGTATGCAAACTGGGCCATGGGAAGCATCTCAGCCCAATTGTCCTGGTCAGCGTTGGCATAGCATCAGAGTTATTGTTCCAGGATTTGGTTGACCCGTTCAGTTTGTCCATTTGTCTGTGGGTGGTAGGAGGTCAACACACAACGTTTTATTCCAAGGTCTTTCATCACTTGGGTCCAGTAGTGGGAGGTGAACTGGGGTCCACTATTGGTGATGATTTCTTCTGGGGTGCTGTGTTGTGTTAAGATGTGGTTGTGAAAGTGTCTGGCCGTCTCAGTTGCCGTGCAGTGGGTAGTGGTTGGAACAAAGTAGGCCATTTTGATGAAACAGTTGACCATGACCAGGATTGTGTCAAAGGATTTTGAAGGGGGGAGCTTTACTATGTAGTCCATTGACACTGACTTCCAGGGGGCAGCAGGGATGTCCAGAGGTCTCAGTAACCCTTCTGGCTTAGAGCAACGTGTCTTGGCTCTTCCGCAGGTTTCACAGCTGTTGATGTAGGCAGCTACTTCTTTGTTCATGCCTGGCCATGCGTAGTTCTGCTTGATACTTGAGAGGGATTTGTTTCTACCTGGTGGCCGGCCATCTCTGAATTGTGGTGGTCAATCAATACATTTGTTTGGGTTGGGCCTTCAGGTATATAGATTCTGTTATGGAACAGCAAGGTAAAACCTTTCAGGGAGTACCCTTTCTTTGAGTGATGGCATTCCGGGTCCTTTGACAGGGCTTTGACTAGCTTGACTGAGTAAGCGTCCTGTTTCTAGGCTTTTATCACATTGGGTTTGCTGGCAGAAATCCTTAAGTACTTCATATGTATCCCTAGGCTGGCAGGGTCTAACAGTGTGTGGGTGTTGCAGTCCTTGATTTACGTAGAGGAGGGGGTCAAATTGGCTCTCCTGCTCAAGGCGTCTGGGACTATGTTAACCTTTCCTGGCTTTTAGTCTATGGTCAAGGCATAGTCATCTAGTTCCAAGGCCCATCTTGCTTGTTGTTGGTTCAGCTGGAGTGGTTTGAAGAAGTAGACTAAATTCTTGTGGTCTTTCAGAACCTTTACTGGATGTTCAGCACCACACAAATACCTGCACCAGTGCTTCAATGTCTTCATTATGGCTAACATCTCCTTATTGTATATTGGGTAGTTCCCTTCAGATGGTAGAATCTTCTTGGAGTAATATGCTACAGGATGTAGCATACCATTCCCTCCTTCCTGAAGAAGGACCCCACCCACCGCAAAGTCAGACACATCTGTCTCCAGCAAAAAAGGTTTAGCAGGGTCAGGCATGACAAGAACTGGGGCAGAGGTGAAGGCGAGCTTCAGGGTCTCAAAGGCAGCAGTGCACTCAGGGGTCCAGACAAAGGCGACCTTGTCAGATCACAGGCGGGTCAGGGGCAGGGTGATGTGAGAAATTTTTTGGATGAAATCCCTGCAATAATTTGCCAGGCCCAAAAAGCTTCTCACGTCTTTTCTGCATTTGGGTACTGGCCAGGCTGTTACAGCTTCTACTTTGTCCTGCGCCATTGCAAACCCACCAGTCTTCACCACATATCCCAGTAATTCAACTTCAGATTGAAAGAATTTACATTTCTTCAGCTTGGCGTGTAGATTGGCCTGCAAGAGTTTCTCCAGTATTTGGTTAAGGTGTTGGAGGTGCTCCTCATGTGTTTTGCTGTATATGAGGATGTCATCCAAGTACGCCATACAGAACTGGTCAAGGTACTTGCCAAGGACGGAGTTGATCATCCTTTGGAAAGTGCTGGGAGCATTGCACAACCCAAACGGCATGACCAAGTAATTGTACAACTCATATCTAGTTTTGAAGGCTGTCTTATATTTGTCCCCTTCTTTAATTCTGATCTGGTTGAAGGCGTCTCTCAGGTCAATTTTTGAGTATACCTGGGCTCCTATCAATACGTCACATAGGTCCTCGGCATTGGGGATGGGGTAGCAGTTCTTTACAGTGATATTGTTCAGTTTCTGGTAGTTTACGCAGGGACACATTCTGCCATCTTTCTTTCCTACAAACAGCATGGGCAAGGAGCAAGGGCTTTTTGACACCCAGATGAACCCTTTTTTGTCATGTCCTCCAAGTATGTCTTCAGAGCTGCCTGTTTGCAGTGATTGCAGATGTATATGGGGCCATAGTGGGGTTGGGTTCCAGGTAACATGTCAATGGCGTGGTCATAGATTGAGTGACTGGGAAGCTGGGTAGCTGCTTCCTCACTGAAGAAGTGGCTCCACTTCTCCAAGGGGGCAGGAAGACTACCCACACTGGGTTCCATTCTCAGGGTCAGGAGTGTGTTGGGTTCCTTACTGGTTGGACCCAACTAGAACGGCACCACATCAAACAAATTGTCTCCCTTCAAGGTGACTTTTTGATTAAAGAAGTTAAGAATAGCACTGTGTCTCTGGGACCAGGAGTCACCCAGGATCAGGGGGTGAGGAAGTCCTTTCAAGATGATGGGGAACACTGGGTACAAGTTCAGCCTAATTTTCAGGGGTCAATTTGGTTGCGCATCTGAAGCCCAAGTCATGGGAGCTGTTTCTCATGATTACTTTGACGCTTTTGTTAGTGACCTCCAGTCCAAGGTCCTTGGCAAGGGTGGCATTGATAAAACTCTCCTCTGCTCTGATATCAATGAAGGCTCCAACAGTCTGGGACGTTGTGGATGTTTTTGCTTCAACTTGGATAAATTTGTACAATTGAGTAGAGGTGTTTATTTGTGCCAAGGAAACTGAGGGGTTACTCTTCTTGGGGCAAGCCTTGGTGAGGTGCCTGGGTTTGTGGTAATAGAGACACAAGCCTTCACAGTAGTGGCGCTGTAGTTCATCAGGGGAGATTCCTGGTCTGCCGGGCGTGGGGGCTTGGCTCGTGTGCTGGGTGGAAGACAGGGTGCCTTCTTGGTTGAGGCTCAACCCTCTGAACAAGAGGAGTAGTTCATCCAGGCCAAGCGTAGGGTGGTGGTGCTTGAGGAGCTACTTCAGGGCAGGGCAAGCTCCTTGGCGGTACAGGATGACTGATAGCTCATCTTCAAGTTGGGTTCTGGCTTTCAATTTCAGAAACTTGTTGGTGTAAGCTTACAGCAAGCGCGGTCCTTGTTGGATATCCAGTAAGCTGATCAGGGCGTGGTGGCAGGTGTCTTGGTTGTTGCCTGTGGCCATCAGTACGCTCTCAAATTGGGAGTAGTCTAGGCAGAACTTGACGTCCTTGGCGGTTGCTTTCCCAAACCAGTCCAGGGCATTGCTGGAGAGCATGGAGGCCACTCCAAGGACTTTCTTGGTGTCATTGGTTTATGAGTTGGCGTTGGCTTAAAAGTGGAGGTGGAGGACTGGCATTGCTCTTCTGGCTTCTTCTATGGTGAGCCTCCCCATCTGGGGCATATCCATCTGGGTTGCGGTCTGGTTTACTATGATGTTCTGCACCTGCAAGTTTGGAGTCTTGGTCTTCTCCTCAGCAGGCAGTGTGTCTTTCTGTTTGGGGTTGGTTTGGTGTTGGGTCACTGAGGTAATCAGGTTGGTAGCTAACTTGTACACATAGTAAGCTGAAATCAATAAAAGTAGCATACAAGATGCCCCAAGAGTAAACAACATCTTGGGGCCCAGGTTACCGTGTTTGAGGTAGAGTGCCATAATGTCAGGGATCCAACCCGTGGGGGGGGGTTCCTGAGAACTTGCGGGCAGACAGCCCGTGGGCCCAGCAGGGAGAGCCCACCACAGGATTGGGGCTAACTTTATAATATAAGATAACAATTTTCCAAGGACTGCCCAAGGTCTGCTTGTAGGCACCATGGAATCAATCAATCCAGTGAGGGTGATATACATCACCCTAAATACTTGGGTTGAAGTGGACTCATCAGTGGCAACAGATTCTTGTGGGCGGTTGGGCTGTGGGGTGTGGGGCGGCGTCATTGGAACCAAATATGCGGGCAGGAAGTTATACTTGTCTCGGAATAGAGAGGGGGCCGGATAATTTTGGTGCCTTCTCTGTAAAGGATTTCTGTCTCTCTAGTTCTAGCTTCTGGGTCGTGGATTAGTATCTCCTCCAGAGTAAACTCTGAATACGCCTGGTTGGGTGGGTACTTGGTAAAATGTACTGAACCAATGGGAGCTCCTGGTGGACGGTAAAGTTCAGGTGGCTGGTCCGCGGTTTCTTGGGGTAGGTGAGCACGGGGAGCAGAGCCACAAGGAGTAGACTGTAGATGAAGTAAAACTAATAACAAGTATGGTATGATCTGGTTGAAACAAAGGTTCATGTCAATTTAATGCAAGGATGGCAATGGGCATCTTCCTGGCGGCCCAGGGTATAAGTATGCCCATCTGTCATGGTAAAACTTTCCCAAATTTTGTCAGCCTGGGTTTTCCCAATTATCAGGTCTTCCCAGTCTTTGGTGGCGTTAGTTGCGGGGATTATCTCATTGGCTGTTTCAAACTGAGGAAGCTCAAATTACCTAGTCAGGTCAGGGGATTGGCCGCCTCTGGGTGGCCCATGTTCCATAGGAAAATTCTCTGTTTTCCCTTCCATGCAGGCCCAAGTTACTTTGGAATCAGTGACTGGGCCTGCCTTTTGATTGGCTGTCTTAACAGGAACCCCCAGTTTGGAGAGTATTGTTGTAGGTACATTTGGTTTGTCAAGTTTAAAAGGATTTTCCAAAGTCAAATTCTGTTCTGATTCAAGCCCAAAAAACTGCAGGCAGCCAGGCGGCTGGCCCTGCGGGCTGGCAGCCCGTGAGATGCCAGGGTTTGATTTTTGTAGTTGGGGTTTTTTGATAAGCATGGTTGATAAGAGTTTGTCACTTGTGACAGCCTGGGTTCCTGAAAACCTCCCTGATAACCTACCCCCAGGAGAGGCCAACCTTCAGTTGGGGTGTGTGTGTGTGTCAAACACGCAGGATTGACCCACCAGCAAGGTTCTAACCAAGCAGGTTTGTGACCTGCAATCCAATTACCCAGTCAAGTGAAGCCCAACTTGGAAGTCAACTGGAATTACTAAATCCAACAACATGAACAGATGATGATCCTTTATGATGGATACCTTGTTTTGGTGCTTGACTCATTATCAGGATCAAGTCACCCCCTTCTCCTATCCAGCTGTGTGATCACCAATCATGTTCCTGTTATCCTTGATTCACATGAACTATATAATCACTATCTCACAATAAAGATTATTATCTATTTTCTAAATATTTTTCCCCTTGTAACTCTGCTCAAACAGCACAGTTACAACAATAATTGAATACAAACCAGGCAAGGAAATGCTTACTGCAGACGCCCTATCAAGGCTATACCATAAACATCTCCTATGTACTGACAGATACCCTGATTGGCCCATGCTTATCATGGGAATCTCCAGGAAGGTTTCCCACCTGATACCCCAATGAACATCCAAGAGAAGGTCATTAAGAGCAAATATCTGTTCAAAAACTTATATGATACCCTTCACTGAATACTTCCAAATGGCAATACTGTACCCTGCGTTCTGTCAACACAAAAGGTTAACACCATCCTTTAGTATCATAGAGATCTGGGACACATCTGTAGTAAAAAATTACATATATATATCAAGACACACTACTAGTGGACCAACATGCTGAACAACATCAAAGAGATGCTAGTTCAATGCAAAGCTTGTGAAAAGTACATCCACTCCAAGGCACCCCATAAGTATGTGATGCCAATATCAATCACCCAATCATTCAAAGTATGAGCATTGTATCTTATGGGACCAATTCCTGGTGAAAACAAGGGCAAGAAGTACATTATCACAGTCATTGACTATGAAACTAGGTGACCAGTGGCTCAAGCCACAAAAGAACACAAAGGAAATGATGCAAGAAATTTTATCTGCAAAGAGATTATAGCCAAATTTGGAAAACTTGAACTCCTGATCACAGACAGAGGCATCAAAATTAAGGCCATTGATACCAACACCTACCTTGCTGAAAATGGGCAACTGCCAGCATTTAAACTGTCTACATGGAAAATCATCCATGTCAACAATTCCAAAAAATGGTTTTGTATTTTCATTATATACTTATTAATTTTTTTACCTTAAATAATTTTTCCTAATGACAAAAGTTAAAATTGATTTTAATTTTCAAGTTTTAAGTGGCATTGTAAAAAACAAAGCCAATTTTTTTTGAGATTGTCAAAATGGAGAATGTTATATGTATACAGTTTAAATTCTGACAGTTGTACTAAAAATGGAATAAAGCACACAGTTACCAGCCCTTATCACCCACAAGCAAATGAGATAGTAGAGAGATTGAATGGCTCTCTTTTAGAGGCGCTCAGTAATTTTTCTGCTAGTTACCCACAACTTTGGGCCAACATTCTTTTAGCAGCACTAATGATATGCCAAATACAAGTCAATTTTAGTACAAACAAAAGTCTGTGTACTCTTGTCTAAAGAAACAAACCTGTCATTTTTAGTAATAAATTAGAACCATAATTATCTCTACTTAATAAAGTACCAGATGGCAACAACCCTTACATACAACACACTAGAAAGGACTAAAAGACTAAAGAAAAGGAAAACATTGAGATAGAAACAACCCTCATCCCACGGGAACAATTTCATGTTAGAGACAATATTTGGGTTGCCAACCACAATTTCCACAAGTTGGAACCAGGATTATGAGGACCAGGAATCATCATGGAATTCAAAACAAACAACACCTACCTTGTCAAAGAAATTGACGCTTGTACAGAAATCAAGTTTATGCACCATGACCAACTCTACCTGTGCAAGGCAAGGATGCACAACATAACTCATAACTACCTGTCCCCAATACAAAACTGGATCAATATCAATAAAGCCAAAATACCCAACACTCTCAAGAAAATTCCTAAAGCTCTGCCTTCTAGCACCCCTG
This sequence comes from Entomophthora muscae, assembly GCA_014839935.2. Lineage (NCBI taxonomy): Eukaryota > Fungi > Entomophthoromycota > Entomophthoromycetes > Entomophthorales > Entomophthoraceae > Entomophthora > Entomophthora muscae. Next base: position 655,647 of record QTSX02000014.1, on the reverse strand, counting down.
GGAGAGATATCACAACATCTTTGGTTACTTCTTCTTGGAGAAGAAATTATCTGAGTGATTTCCTGATTAATTATTAAGTTGGCGGCACTCTTATCAAATGACCATCTAATACAGGGATAAAACCTTTTGAATTCTAAATATAAAAATTACTTGGATAAGCATCATGACCGTCATGATGTACATGGACAACATGTGGCTTCCCATGATGCTATAGTAGTTTTAGAAGCTATGGCGACAACTAAAATACTTCAGATTTAAACAAAATGATTTCAGATTTGAAAAAAATCCAAGTTGCGTGAGATCCAGGATTCAATTAACTCAAATATTTTTGGTTAATAAATGAACTGTCAAACAAAAAATTCCCTAGCCCATTATACAAAATTATATAAAACATCATGCGGTTTAGTTCAAACCACAAACAAAATGAACTGATACAAAAGTGAAATAGATGGATGCTATTCCGGAGTATATTATAATTCAATCAGGATTCATATGAGACACTGACATAAGAACTAAAAAGAAAAAAATAGGAGCAATCTATAAGCAAGATTCCACAAGCACAAAACAAAGTGAACTCACACAAGATGTGTATTATGAGCAGTCTAAAATAGAAATATACCAGTTTAACAGCCAATCAACAGCTATCTAATTTAGAAACAGAGGCATTTTTATTCATTTTCATGGCTCCAGATTTGTATGGAATGGTTTTGAGAACCTTCCAAATATGGACTCAAGATTACAATAAAAACAAATCATTAAATTTTAAAATTTCTACTTTTAGTGATTTTATCCTAGATTTTTTTTAAATATGGTTTTCAACAGCAACATTTTCAACAACGCCAGCAGCCAAGAAAGAAGCAGCTAAGCCAGCTTTGATGGAGGCAAGGTTAAGGGCGTGGAGGCACCTGTTTATACCCAAGCCTTTGAGGCAGGTAACAAGGAAGCTGACCTGTACCTGACCACCAACCCCTATGACTTTGACTTGTTCAGTAGTCACTTAGCGTCTAGCTCTGCCCTTGCTCCCACACCTACCTCTGCACAAGCTGTCCGTCAACCAACCAATCAGGATGGCAACCTCAATCCAGAACAACTTCCTGCCACCAGCCAACCTGCCCCCCTCAGCCAATCAGGCTTCAGCTCCCCTGGCCCAGTGCCCCAAGCAACAGATCATTACCGCCCAAATTCTCTAAGAAATTGTGGCACTAACCCTACAGGGTCTTTCATGGGACCAGATTGCTGCCCAGTTGCAATTCACCCAAGCCACATTAATGTGGGAATTCAATAACTTAATGAATAAGGAGAATCTGATTGGGACAGCCAAGAAGCCAAAGAAGGCCCCTGAGTCCCAGATAACCAAGGCCTACCCAATAACGCTTGACCTCCTCCAGCAGGACCCCAAGCTTCCCTTGACAAAGGTCTGCAAACAGCTTGCGCACCTTAACATATAGGTCTTGGAGTGCATGGTGCAGCTCTGGATGCACAGAAAGGTGGCCTCCATACGGGTTCTTACCAATTTTGCTGACAACCAATGAGATGGTGCTGAGGATTCCCTGTATGATACTGACATCAAGTCAACCCTGGTCCAATGCCTGAAAAGTTTGTCAGATGACATCATTTTCATCTCTTACTATAAGCTATCCATAGTGTTTAATGATTTTAGTGAGCAAGGAAAAGCCGCCACCAAGAATGGAAGGAAGAAGGTCAAGAAGGGGATGTTTATTGATGCATTTCTGGCTGTTTCAGCCAAGGGTTTTTTCTACTATCAGAAAAACCCAGATTTCACCAATGGCTACAAGTATAGCCACATACTTGGTGGATTACTTAACTCCTAGGATGGCTCAATTCAAAGCATTGAGTTTTCTTGAGCCACCAGATGGAGGGTAGCTCCACCGCCCTTGAGGCCATTCAGGGACTGGGCACCAGGCCTCAGTTTATCCTACCAGCCACACAGACATCCATCTGGCTGATGGTGTGTTCTTCAACAACCTCTATCTTAGGTCCTTGACCACAATTTTCTTCTTTGGCCGCCAAATGATGGCTGACTTGTTTGCCCAAATTGTCTTCCATGTAAACATGGACAATCAATCACAGAAGGACAAGCGCCTACCACTCTGTGCCACAGTCACCTATCAGCCAATCAAGGCAATGACAGACAAGGAATATGACAAGCGGTATATGGCAGTCATCACATAAAATCCTCCTGCCTCCACCACTGCCACCAACACCCCCAACCAACAAGCCCAACCCACCCAATCCCAGACCCCCCAGGCCAGCACTGCCTCAACGTCTTCCTTCCTGCGCCATTCTGCCTACTAGGCATCACTTTTCCCTGCCCCAATAAACCCCATGTTGCCAATCTTTTCTATTTATATTATCTTTTTTTGAATTTTGATTGTTCATGTTCTCTTTGTTTATAGTTGGTTTTATTCTTTATGACAGCTTATTTCCATAAAATCATATATTTACTATGCCATGTATCTAGATCCAGAACACAGTTATTTTTAGTACCCAAACACAGCCCCTTGTGAAAATATTGACAACAATTTGGTGATCAGCTAAATTTGAATCAGAAAATTATAGGTTAACTGTTTTTAGATAAAGTTGTTACTGATCCAAACTCAAAACCTTAATGATAAAATTTAAGCCAAAATAGGAGCCAAGTGATAAAGTGATTGTTGTGACTAAAAGGGACATTCAATAATTCTTTGATGCATATGTACTAATTAATATTATTGGCTGGTTGTTTTGCCATTGTGCGACATTGCCGCTGTGGCAAGTTGTTGGTGAACTAGTGCTAACCCAGCTGCTGATTGGGCACTATTACACCACACCTTACCACAGCAACAATGGCACACAATAGCAAAACAACCAGCCAATCATATTAATTAGCGCACATACATCAAATAATTATTGAATAACCCTTTATGTCACAACAATCACTTTATCATTTGGCTCCTATTTTGGCTTAAATTTTATCATTAAGGTTTTGAGTTTGGATCAGTAACAACTTTATCTAAAAACAGTTAACCTATAATTTTCTGATTCAAATTTAGCTGATCACCAAATTGTTGTCAATATTTTCACAAGGGGCTGTGTTTGGGTACTAAAAATAATAAGGCAATTAAGGAAACAATGCCAACACAAAGCAAAAAACACATATTGAGATCAGCATAAAACATATACACAATGGGTAAAAAGATGGGATAGTATAGCAAATGGGAAAACAAACAGGAATAACAAAGAGGCAAATGTGAGAGAGAGAGGGGCTAAACTAACTAAGTTTGGCTCCCATCCTGGAGGGAGAATCTACCAGGACATCATCCAGTGCAGGACTGTCATGGCCGCTCAAAGGGGCATTCATAGGGAGGATGCGGCAACATCCGGGGAAAGTAGGAGTCCAAACCCACCAAAACCATTCTGCTAAGTAACCAGGATGCCCGTTTGGGAGTGAGCTCTGGGGTGCCCAAGCCTTCCTCTGAACTCCGGACAGGTGGGACCTCAGAGGGGAGGAGTGTAGGGTGGGCCAGACTGGGGGGAGCAGCAGAAGCTGTCTTGACAGCAGGGAACTCTAGATCATGGCAGGTTAGACTCCTCACCACATTCTCACTAGTGGTGTACATGTCCTGGGCGCGTGCAGGAATATCCTCAAAAATATTCAAAAGCTAGTTGGGTTTGGTGCCAACATGCAGGAAAAAATCAGAGATACAGCCCCAAAGATCTGGAGAGGTAGACCAGATCATTATCAGGGATGATGCCAAGGTAAAAGCCACCATTTTTATCAGAGGGACTAACATTTTGGAGTCTGAGGTTAAAACACACAAAATTGCAGGTAATTCTGCAAATTATATGATAAAAATCAAACCAGGGGACTCTATGGCACTTAGAATATGTAAAAACCAGCAACTGCGGACCAAAGAACTCAAAAGTGTTTTGAAAAGCTTTAATTAAAGCATATAGGAAAGCTTGTTTAAAGAATATATGATGTCTAGGCACAAGCAAAAGCAAAAAAAACACAAAATCAAACTTAAAATAGGTAATTATATTAAATTCACTACTAATTTCTAAAATCAAGTTGCTTTCTTCAAAGCAAAAGAGGTAAACTTTAACCTTGACGCTAATGGCGTGAATAGGGGCTTTGAAAAGTGACAAATGGGCCCAAAAGAGAGGGAAAAGATAAGGGAAAAGAAAACCTTTACTAATTATCTTAGAGAAATCAAAAGGGTCAATAGCAGACCCAAAGAACCACTTAAGTTTGAAATCAAAGCTTAAACTTTATTTTGTAAGAATGAGCAAGCAGGGGATCAAAAGTCCCCTGTCTTGCTTTAAGGAAAGCCATTGAGATTAAAAGGTCAGGTGACCTCAGCCAGTCATTTGATTGGGTGAGATAGAAATTTTGTCCAATAATTTAAGGGAGTTTGGATGGTTTCTCATTAATTTCTAACCCAACCTCTGATTGGATAGTTCCTAAAGAACTCTTCTGATTGCCATCAATTCCAGTTGAATTGGCATTTAATGGTTTGGCAGTAGTGCGACCTGATTACTTAGACCTAATTAATTTTAATTGTGGTTGAGCACAAGCCAGAAAATAGTCCAAATTAATCAGGGATTCCTCCCAAGTGGGGACAGAATTCAAAGCATCATTTTTTACCACTTGAGAAGGGTATGTCAACACAAATCTCTCATCAATTGTGTGGGCTAAATCTTCAAGGGAATTGAGGGGCTTGGCCAGCTTCTGAGCAGATTTTTTTGTACAGTGCGGGAATATTGTCCTATCCAGGGCTAAAGGGGGAGTGACTTTACAGCAAAAGTATCATAAAAATACATATTTTATTGGGGAAAAAGCTAAAAACATATTGTTGTAACTGTGCTGTTTGAGCAGAGTTACAAGGGGAAAATATTTAGAAACTAGATAATAATCTTTATTGTTAGATAATGATTATATAGTCAATGTGAATCAAGGATAACGGGAACATGATTGTTGATCACACAGTTAGATGGAAGAAGGGGGTGGCTTGATCCTGATAATGAGCCAAGCGCCAAAATGAGGTATCCAACATAAAGGATCATCATCTGTTCATGTTGTTGGATTTGGTAATTTGAGTTGACTTCCAAGTCGGGCTTTGAGTGACCAGGTAATCAGATTTCAGGTCACAAACCTGCTTGGTTGGAACCTTGCTGGCGGGTCAAGCCTGCGGGCTTGACACCCCCCAACTGAAGGTCAGCCTCCTCTGGGGGAAAGTAATTAGGGAGATTGTCAGGAGCCCAGGCGCCATATTAGACTAACTTTTATTATGTGGCAGGCAGGGTGGTTTCTTGTTGTCTTTGTCTTGCCTTTCAGGGTCTCAGGCAATCATGGTGTAGGGTCTTGTCTTGATTACGCTTTCCAAGTCCTTGCACAAGGTAAGTGTTATTGTTGTTTACCTTTAGAATGATTGCTGGCCCCACTTTCTTGGGTTTTAGTTTGCTCTTGTCACCATTCATGACCCAAACTTTGTCCCCAATTTCATGTCTATTGCAGATAGGGACAAAGGTTTTTTGTAAACATTCATTCTCCTTCACTGTTTGTTTGCTGTTAGCTTTTACAACGTGAGGGTCTGAGTGTGGAGGGACTTAACTTGGGATTTCCAGTTTAGGTCCTGTCAGTGCACGAATGATATTTGGCTATGTGCTGTATACCAGTTCAAACGGGCATTTCCCGGTGGATCAGTTCACTTGGGTTTGACACACAAGTAATGCAGTTGATAGCTGCTTATACCAGTCTTCAGGTCTCCAAGAGGTGAGTTAGGCTAAGGCTTGCACAAGGCTACCATTAAGCCGCTCTACGTGTTCATTGACCTGTGAGTGGTATGGTGTTGTTACGGTGTGTTTGACCCTATTCTTTGCAAGGTATACATTGGTAGTTTTGGAGGTCAATTATTTCCCTCTATTGGTTATCAGGAGATCTGGCTTTGCAAACTTGCTGATTATCTCCTTGCCAATAAATTCTTGTATGTTGTTGCCAGTATGTGCCTTTACTGCTTGAGCTACTGTCCATCTTGTAGCAAAGGCAATGGTGGGGATGATGTATTTCTTGTCATTGTGTTTTCCTGGTATGGGGCCAACAATGTCAAGGGCCCATACTTTAAAAGGTAGTTGTGTGCAGATGAGAAGTACTGACTTTGGAGGGGTTTTGCTTTTGGTAAACTTTTTGCATACCTCACATTGGTCGAGGACTTCTTGAACATTGGGGCTAAGGTTGGTCACCAGGCCTTGTGCTTAAGGAACTTGTATAGGTTTTGGCTCTTGGTATGTCCAAGGCCTCTGTGGTAGCAAAGAATGGTGTCAACTTGCTAATGCGTGGGGATGTAGGGAATGGTTGTGCAATCAGAAATCTTTCTATGTAAGGTCCCATATACATCAGCAAATAAGTGCTCATTTTTGATGATTGTTTTCTTTTGTATGCCGGTTGTGCCGGTGGAGAAACCTTTGTCCTTTGTTTGTAGTACTAAGAGAGGCCAGTCTGGGTCAAGCCCATTCTCTCTTCTGGAAGCAAGGACATACAGGCAGGACAAGGCATCTGCCATAGCAAGCTTGGCCCCAGGTTTGTACTTAATGAGCATGTTGAATCTCTCTAGTAGCTCCATTCACTGGTCTTGGTGGCGCAACAGATTTGCTTGAGTTTTGAATTAGAAGAGCAACTTGTGGTTGGTTAATGCTGTGAATTCTTCCTGTGGTTCTAGGTAACAGTGCCATTTGACTAGACGGTGTAAAATAGCCAAAGTTCTTTGTTGTGGATAGGGTACCAACACTTGCCATCTGTCAATTTTTGCAATTCATAATCTACAGGCAGGAAGTTGCTGTCATTATTTTTGATTTTTAGTACTCCCCCAATGGATGAATCTGAGGTGTTGGTTTTCATTTGGTATTCACTGTCACAATTGGGGTATTATAGAATGGGAGCTATTGTGAGCTTCTCCTTGAGGCGTCTAAAACAGAGATCATGTTGGGGGTCCACACAAACTTGGATTTGGCACCTGTTATGGCAGAAAAGGGGGCAGTCAAAACGCCACAGTCAGGTATGAAGCAGTGTACATAGGCTATTATTCCCAAGAAGGTGCAGAGTTCCAACTTATCCTTAAGTGGTGGCATTTTGCAGATGGCCTGTATCTTTTGACTTTTGGGTTTGATGCCGTCATTTGAGACTATGTGTCCCAGAAAGGGTAGCTGCTCAAAGAAGAACTGGCACTTGGAGGGCTTGGCCAACAGTTTGTGTTGTGCCAAGGTAGCAAAGACTGCTATGAGGTCTTTGTGGTGTTGTTCCACCAAGGAACTGTAGACGGTAATGTTGTCCATGTACATTAGGGCGTGCTTGCCTATGGGGGTGCAAATGCTTTGTTCATGAAGGTTATAAAGGTGGATGGGGCATTTTTCATGCCAAAGTTGAGCGCCACACATTTTTTTAGAAGCTGTATTTAGTGTGAAGGCTGTCTTGGGGATGTCTTCCTCTTTGATGCAAATCTGGTTGTAGCCTGCTGTCAGATCAATCTTGGAGAAGACTGTGGCTCCTCCTAAGTTGTTGAAGAGGTCGTTAATCAGTGGTAGTGGGTAACAATTCTTAATGATAACCTTGTTTAGGGCTTGGTAGTCTGTGACCAGACGTAAGGTACCATCCTTCTTGGCCACAAAGAATACAGCGGCTCCAAAGGGAGATTGTAAGGGGAGGAGAAGTCCTTTTCCAATGCCTCCTTGAGGTAGGCGCGTAAGGCATTGTCTTCATTTGGAGTCAGCCTGTAGATGGGGCATGCCTTGGGTACAGCCCCCTTGAGTTAAATGGAGTGCTGAATGTGCTTTTCAGGGGGCAACCAGGGAAGCACTTTCTTGAAGATTTCTGGATGGCAGGCCACAATTTTTCAATCTTGAGGTGTGGAGGTTTCTGGTGATCTTTGAAATGTATGATCTTGTACTGGCAGGAGTCCCAGTCAATTGCCTTATGGTTATTCTTTTTGTCCAGGGTCTTTGTGATGTGTACTTTGACGTGGTCACGTAGGAGATGGTCCACAGAGTCAGGGTAAATTTAGTGATTGATTCCCTCACACTTGATGGTCAGTACTGAGGTTGTCCAGTCTACATGAGGATTGTTCTTTTGTAACCATTCTGGTGCTAGTACAATGTCAAACTTTGGAAAGTTGATAATGGGACCTTGGATGGTGGAGTGAAGGTTTTCAAGCATGACAGAGAAGGGGGTAGTTTCCTTTGTCACGGCAATGTGGTGTTCATCAGCCAGGACCACATTTTTAATCCGCAAAGGATTAGTGGCCAGCTTGAATTTATCCACAAATCTGCTGTTGACTAAGGTTCAATCTGCGCCCAAGTCCAGGAGTGCTGAGCCTGTGTAACTGTGAAAGCGGAAAGGATAAGACATCAATTTATTGGGATGTCTGGCAATGGTGTACAGTACTGGGTCCTCCAAGGGTACTTGGATCATGGGGGCATTGATCCACGTCTTTGGATTGGTACACATAATTGGGCAAGTCAGGAGTTGTGTGAGGAGAGCTTGGCTTGCTTAGTGCTCTCCCTGGTTTTTCCCTTGTTCTGATTTTCTTGCGTGGCAGTGACACAGAAATGGGTACAATTTAACTGGCCATTGTTTCCATTCCCATGTCCATTTGAACCTGTGGGTTTGTGGTTGGTGTTATTCCTGTTGCTTCCAGGGGGTGGTTGAGTGAAGCGCCTGCCTGTGTGAGAATCCTTGGGTCTCTCTTGTTTTCCAGTTTGTGCTTTGTGGAGAGTGTTGAACGTTTTTTCAGCTTTCTCTGCCTTGCAGTACAGGCTTTGCAGGTAGGTTGCTTGGTCCAAGTTTAAGTGTCTCATTACATGTGACTTAAGGGCATCATAGTACATGAGGTGTGGCTGGGGTGTCAAAAGCCATATAAGATGGTGCGCAAAATCAGAGTTCCTTGTAGGTGCAGGTGAGTTCCTTCACAGTGCCTGTCTGGGTTAGGTTCTTTACTTGGCGTATGATCATGAACACTGTATCTTTAAGCACAAATATTGCCAAGAAGTCTTGCTTAAAGGTATCCCAGTTCTTGTTGGTGTGCTCTTCATGCCACTTGTTGCACCAGGTGCCAGCGTCATGGGTCAGGCAAATGGAGATTTCCGCAGTCCAAAATTGCTGTGGGCATTTCATCTGGGCCATCTTGCTCTGGGCAGACTGAATCCATGTGGCAGTGTTGTCGTTGTTGGCCCTGGAAAAATGTTCCAAGGCGGCGCTACATAGTCTTTGAGCTATGTAGGCAGGCTTGGCGTTTTTGTTGGTTGGTTGCAGAATCAAGGAGGGAGCCTGAAAGGACCCTTGTGCAGACATGGCGTTGAAGGTGGATAGTGAGATCACTGTGTTCTGGTACAGGACAAAACCATCAGGTATCTTTGCATCAGGAGTGTACAGAGTCCAGTTGGGCGGAAGGCCAGACATAACTCTGTATAGGATTTTTTGGCTGCGGTGTGTGCGGGCAACAGGCAGAATTCTTCAAGATAAGGTAGGGTGGAGAACCTATCTGTGCTACCAATGTTGTAACTGTTCTGTTTGAGAAGAGTTACAAGGGGGGAAATATTTAAAAACTAGATAATAATTTTTATTGTGAGATAGTGATTATATAGTCAATGTGAATCAAGAATAACAGGAACATGATTGTTGATCACACGGTTGGATGGAAGAAGGGGGTGGCTTGATCCTGGTAATGAGTCAAGTGCCAAAACAAGGTATCCACCATAAAGTATCATCATCTGTTCTTGTTGTTGGATTTGGTAATTTGAGTTGACTTCCAATTTGGGCTTTGAGTGACTGGGTAATCAGATTTCAGGTCACATTCCTGCTTGGTTGGAACCTTGCTGGGGTGTTGAGCCTGCGGTTTTGAAAATATGGAAATGTTAGTGTTGAGGGTCTGGATGTACAATTATTCTGACTATTGCTATCACACCTAACATCCAGTCATTGCCCAATTTGGTGCCTTTCCAATATACCATTTGACATACCAAAAATGGCAACAAACCAATATCACATGACTTTCCAGGTAACCAACAACTTGAACCCATCCAGCACATGACCAGCCCCTGCTTTGGTCCAACTAATATCCCCACCACAGCTAAAGTTATATAAGCCTAAAATATTATTCAATAAAATATACTTCTTCTCCTCCTACTTTTATATTCAAAGCTTCCCCAAAAGGCGCTCCTTATCATTAGTAAAAAATAATATGAGAGAATTGGAGAAGCTATTAAGAATCTCAACTCTGCAATTGCAAAAATCAAAGATATTAACCACAAGGTCAAGGCAAAAGTCAAGGCCACCATTCTTACAGGGAAGAAAATTAAAAAGGTGTCTGCCAAGTCACTCATGGCCAAGATGTTAGACACCCCCAAAATAACAATTGGGCGTCTTCTTAACGTTCAAAAAACTGTAGTTGAGGGCCTCTGGTTCAAGTCATTTGCCCTCTCCGCGCCATTTGTCTTGGTCAACAATCCTGAGATGTATGCAAATGTCAATCCAGACAAGCAAGCAAGAGCTGAGAATACATAAGTGCACACCCAACTGCTTTCACCAAGAACAGTTAAGCCTGCCAAAGAAGCTGGAAAAGAGGAAACACAAGAAGGTAACCTAAAAAATAAAAATTAATAAATTTTCTAAATACTTACCTTTTTTTAGAAAATGTAGACGGTGAACTCTGTTGGGTTCTGGTTCCTTTTGTCCTGCCCACCTTTTATTCCAATTATTCCACTCATGTGGCCAAACAGCTCTATCTGTCCCCCCTGTCTTGCAGGAGCTTGAGGATGGGATTCACCGTACCTTCTCAATGTCCAGGGAGGCATTGGCTGGGCTTTCACATACTGAGGGGGAATCTAAATGGGCAGTTACTGCCTACAAGGATATCCGACTGGACCGCCCTGACCTGGTGCTCTCAGTGGAGTTTACTGTTTAACCTCCAGCAAGCTTGTTTGGGACGTTCTGGAGACTCTCCTATTCAAGAATGTACCAGAGATGGGCCAGTCCATGTGGATGCTTGCTTCTGCTTTCTGGTAGAGCATACACTCTCTTACCTGCTGGAGAACTTCATGTGCGTGGTAGGAAAACTGGCTGTTGCAGATGCAACAGCTGTGAAGAAGATCAAAATTCTCCTTGCTGACTTTGGGCTGGCCTGGAGTGCCAACAAGATGGGGGTTCATCTGGCAATGGAGCTCACGTTTGCCAATAAAAAGCACAAGAAGAAGATATTACCATGTGCAATAAGCTTTGTGAGTTTACAGAAGCCTTTACCCAGCAAAGGCTTCATCTTGTTGTATACCTGGGTGTTGTGATCCACATGTATGTTGTTTTGCAGGCAAGGGTTGGTTTGGCTTCAAATAAAGACAATATGCTGAAGAGTGACAATGTATGGTTAGCTGATGACGCTGTAAGCTAGTAGGTAACATAGGACTGCTAGGGATAAGTGAGGTGAGCCTAGTAGGTAACATAGGACTACCAGAGGCAGATGTTGCCTCCACCCAGAAGAAGAAATTGGCTGCTTTGGGCTATAGTGCTTCACCTTGCAGGAAACTGTGGCTGCGGAAGGGTGAAGACTGAGATAGCAAGCAGGGAACTTTTTTCTGTATGGGGGAGTAGGTTTTGGACCCCTGGTGGGTAACGCAGGCTGCCAGGGAGGGGAAGAGCTCTGAGGGCTCTATGTACCCTAATACGCTTACAGGAGGTCTGTGAGCAAGCATCCTACCTAACAGACTGGTAGGGTGTCCTTGTTTATGCCCCTGTGAGAGCTTTGAAGGAAAACCCAAATCGAGCATTGGAGGGCATAGACTTGCTTAGAGGTGTTGCCAAGGCGGTTTGCTTGGGGAAGCAAGCTGCAGAACTTGGTGTGATCAGGCCTCTGGGAAGTAGAGCTGATTAATCTGCAACTGAAAGCCCAGACTAATCACCTGGGTAAGTAAAGACAACACATAGACATTGATATATGGTTGAATGGCCTAAGTGGATTGCCACTTGCAAGGGCCCAGTCAAACACCAGTTTAATGTAGACTCATTCCTGGGTCTACAAGTTCTGGTAACGGGGACTGAGATAAAGAACTGAGTTGGTTCACAGAATTAACAGAGAAGACTAACAAGAGGGACTGTGTAGGGATCCTGTCCACCAGTCCCCAAAGTGTGTCCTGGATCATAGTCAGGGACCAGCTGGAAGGGATTGTCATTCTCTAGTAAGAGAAAATGTATCTCAGAAATATGTATAGGGGTTAAAATGGGCTTTTATTCACTCTCAGAAGGAGGATCCCCTTAGAAACCTTCTGGTATATGGCCCAGGGGGTCAAGGAAATATTATGGATTTGCCAATACTTGGAGTCCTCTAAGAATATCTCGGGCTTCTTTTACTTTTTCTTGTACTCCTGCACCTTATTCTTGGATGTCTGCTCCTTAGACTTGGACGCCTGCTCCTTAAACTTGGACTGCAGCACCTTAAACTTGGACTCTGGCGCCGCGCTTAGGATCCAGATTCTTATTCTTGGGCCCCTGCTCCGTTATCTTGGGTTTTATCAGTCCAACCAAGCTCCTGCTGGTGATCAAAAGGCTTCCAAAACCTCTTGGAAGAAACTCAAAAGACACAGAAAGATCCTGTCAAAGACCCGGAAAGACCTCCAAAAGACTTTAAAAAGACCCTGTAACTTTCCAGCCAGCCACCTTTTTATAGTGTCCTTTTCCCAACGGTTCTGCCTTCATAAAGCTTTCTTCAGAAGCTTAAACCATTGCCGCTCACTTTTCCTTATAATAACTTAAGTATAGAGACTTACTTTCTCAAAAGCTTAAAGTATTAATCCACTATTTCCACGCTTATACTTTAAGCTTTTGGCTTCCAACCAATCATTTTCATCAGGAAACCTGTCAGAACTCAACCAATAAATGCAAAGCACAGAAATAGACCATTTCTAAGTTCCACTGGGATCTAACTATATGAATGATTTCCACAGCTCAAACCGCTCAAATTGCCAACTCTTTACACACTAAAGCGTTAACCAATCCATTATTCTGGCACCATTTCTTCCTTCATTCAACCTAAACCCATTTAAATAGTAAAATACTATTTAAATTGTTCTTTCTGGACCTCTTCAACGTTTTCCCCATATATTTACAAATCTTGTAAAATCCAAGGAAAATGTCCCACTAAAACAACTTTGTATCCAGCTCCCATAGCAATATACCTTCATCTATCCTAGGAACTTAATAAATATATATCTTACCCACACTTCTATCCACATTCCTTCTTGTTTTTAATACTAAACCAAGGCAAAACATTCCACATCAACCCACTTTGGTAAATCAATTTGGCAAAATCTTGGCTCATTTCTACGGACCACTAGTTCATCATCTTCTTCTTCTTATCCTTCAGCCAGCTCTTGTATTATGATCAGCTAATCCTGCATCATGATATTTAACCACATCTTCCAGCTCTTCAGCTTAACCAGTAATAAGTCCATCTCATTCAACAAACAGCCTATTCCAGGCTCCAGACAGCTCATTTCAGTCTTCCAACAGCTTATCAGTCCTCTGGTTACTCCTTTATCATGACCAGCTACTTCTGCATCATGATCTTTGAGCCCTTCCACTTATCCTCACTAGGAACCATCTTGGTTCCACCTGCACAATGAACCATTTTGGTTCCAAACTTCAATATGAATCAACAGTCCTTCAACTAGTCTTCACTGTGATTAAACAGTCCCTCCTACTAGTCTTCTCTGTTAATTCTGTGAAATACCTTGGTTCTTTATCTCAAACCCTGTTACCAGAACTTGTAGACTCAGGCATGAGTCTACATTGAACTGGCGTTTGACTGGGCCCTTGCAAGTGGCACTCCACTTAGGCCATTCAACCATAGATCAATGTCTATGTGTTGTCTTTACTCACCCATGTGATTAAGTCTGGGCTTTCAGTTGCAGAGTAATCAGCTCTACTTCCCAGAGGCCTTATCACACCAAGTTCTGCAGCTGCTTCCCCAACAAAATTGCCTTGATGACATCTCCAAGCAAATACATACCCTCCAATACTCACTTTGGCTTCTCCTTCAAAGCTCCCATAGAGGCATAAACAAGGACACCCTACCTGTCTGTTAGGTAGGATGCTTGCTCATAGACCTCCTGTAAGTGTATCAGGGTACATAGAGCCCTCAGAGCTCTTCCCCTCCCTGGCAGCCCGTGTTACCAGCCAGGGGTCCAAAACCTTCTCCCCCAGACAGACAAAGTTCCCTGCTTGCTATCTTGGTCTTCACCCTTCTGCAGCCACAGTTCCCTGCTAGGTGAAGAACTATAGCCCAAAGCAGCTAATATCTTCTGCTGGGTGGAGGCAACATCTGCCTCTGGTAGTCCTTTGTTACCTACTAGCCAGGCCTTACTTATCCTAGTAGTCCTATGTTACCTACTAGGCTCACCTTACTTACCCCTAGTAGTCCTATGTTACCTACTAGGCCTCTACCCGCAACAAACAACCAAACTTTTGCTTGGCCAACATTAGCCCAGCCTGCAAACCACCAAACATGTGGACTGTCACAGACTGTTTGATCACAGTTAATGCTAGTTGACGGACTATTGATTCATATTGAATTTTGGGAACCAATATAGTTCAGTGTGCAGAGGGAACTAAGAAGGTTCCTAATGAGGATTTGTTGAGGAACTGGTTGAGGATAAGCTGAAGGACAAGAAGATTATGATGCAGGACTAGCTGATCTTAATGCAAGATGGTCAAAGGGCAAGAAGTTTGTGTTGAAAGACTGAAGAGCTGAGAGGATGTGAGTGAAGGACCAGGAAATAACCTGAAAGAACTAGCCAGACTGGATATAGAGGCTGGAAAAGCTGATTTTAATATTTTTTGAGATGAAAATGGATAAAAAGAAGCAATTAAATAGTAATCAAATAATACCTGATTATGATTAAAAAAGGTTTTAATATTATATAAAGAAAAACAAGGAGAAGGAAAAATAACATACAGTTTGTTAGAAATGTAAATTTATTTAAAGAAGAGAATTGAGTCGGAAGGGTGCTAGAAAGAGGCCAGAAATAGAATGGAGAAACTGTGAGGGCAAATAGAAAATTTTGCCAAGAACAACTAGGAGAGGCAAGAGGACAAGCAGCAAGCGGGGTTGAAGTTGCAAAACGTTGAGAAAAACACAGAGAAACACAGAGAAACGTTGTAAAATTGAGGGGTCAAAATTTGCCTAAGTAAAACATATGTGGACGTGCCTGGGATTTTCTGGGGAAATGTGACAGGAATCACAGTGAAACTGTTCAAAACACGGAGCAGTTGTTTACCCAGAGTGAGACAGCCTCAGGTTTGAACAGGGTTAAGAGCAAGTCATCCAGAGAAACCTTTTTGGCAAAACCTTTGAATTGAGGTTTATGATTGGCTGTAAAAAATAGTCTATTCAATCAGTTTTTTAAGGGCTTTACCTTAAGAGTTAGAGCCTAAAAAATGAGGAGCATAAGCAGAAAATTCAGGGCTTTAATTGGCTGAAGTAAGTTTTGAAGTCTAATATATTGTAGAGGGAAAGAAATAGGATAGTTTAAGCTCTTGAAAACCAGAGTTCTAAGAGAGGATTTTGGTCTGAAACAAGGGGCTATAAAGGGGGAGCTATCTGAGACACTTCAGGGACTGGATCAAGTGGATTACAAAGGCCACAAGAGCTAAAAAAGGGGCCAAAGACCAAGATTAAAAGCCAGATCTGGAACATACCACAGGAGCCCAAGATCAGAACACAGGAGACCAAGACCAAGGAGCAGGAGCACAAGACCAAAGTGCAGGAGCCCAAGACCAAGTACAGGGAGTCCAAAGATTGTCAAAGGACTCCAAGTACTGGCACAAAACCACATTGTTCCCTATACCAAAGCCATATATCAGAAGGTGTCTGAGGGGATCTTCCTTCTGACCAATAATAAAAAGCCTATTACAACCCCTACCCAAATTTCCTGTAATAAAAGAATATAAGCTCTGAGTCAATTGCCCCACATTTTCTACCCTAGCCCAGGGGGCAAGGAATTCTATTGCCTAGGTTGCAGAAAGTTTGCCTCTAGTAAGTCTGCTCAGGAGGAGTGGGAAAAAGTAACTAGGCATCTTTAAATGACAGATAGAGGAAGGGAGTTTATTGGGAGAGAGTTTGCTACTCTATTACAGGATTGGTATTGGCCTACAGAAGGGTTGGCGCCTGCTGAAGTACAAGTGTATGGTGGAGCGCTTTCCTGGTGATTGGGAAGGTACTGGAAGAGTTTGCTCTTATGCAGGCCAAGTATAAGATCCTAACCAACCACTCACCACTGTTTGAGAATGACAACTTCCCCAAGACAGTCCCTGGCTATGACCCAGGACACACTTTGGGGACTGGTGACCAGGAGCCCCACACTGGGGTTCCTCATTTACTTCAGGATGGCCCCGTCTGTAGAGGACCTGTACAGGTTCCTGCTTGGGATTGATGAGGCCAGGCTCTCCCTGGATGAGGAGAAAGTCCCCATGAATATGACTCAGTGGACAGGCAACTGTGGTAAGTTCAACTTCCTGGTGATTGACTCTCTTAAAATTGACTCCCTGGTAGTTGACACTATAGTAAAGTGATAATTTGGCTTTTGCCTTGATTGACAACTGGAAATTGACACTTTTTTAATTAACAGATCTTGATGAACTTAAAACTTTTAATATAAAAAATTAAGTCTTACATCTATTTTATACTAATTTAATTCAAGAAAGCTCAAAAATTTAATAAAAACAGTATTTTAATTAATGAAAAAAGGAGAAATAAGCAATTATTTCCCATTTTACTATGTAATTTACACTCTTTATTATAAAAATATTTTTATTAACATAAAAATTAAAATTCCATTAAACCAAAAATAAACACAAACCAAAAAAATAAAGTTACACAAAATATGAAGAAATAGTAAACCTTTTGATATGGTTCATATAAGTACAACTGTGAATATCATATGTTTTATTAGGAAACTAACAAAAATTAAGATATTTCACTTACTTCCAACTATAAATATTCATCTCAAACTTACCATGTATACATAGAACAATTACTGATAACTAATTAAGTTAAAGAAAATTAAAACTAAAAACTAAATGATCAAAGCTAATAAGTAAAAATTAAAGTTAAAAGTTAAAAGTAAAAATCATATAACCAAGCAAGCAAGTTTATTCCTTGTCATTCTTTCCCCGTTTCATCTTGGCCCCTTCCAGGAGGGCAGTGGCAATAAGCTCAAGCTGCTGCTTAAGCTCAGAGGCCTTGTATTTGTGCTTGGCTGTACCCTGGATGACCTTGGTGAAGAGGGTACAGCGGGTTGTTGGCTTGGTGGGGGGACACGGTTGGAGAGATCATGCAGCTTGGAGATGGTTTTCACCTGCTTGTGCTGCAAGAGGGAAAAGAACTTATTGAATTTTGGGTGGAGCCCAAAGTTGGCCTTGAGGTGTTTGTGGTAAGCCTCTTGCGCTGAGGTGGTCTTGAGCTCACCATTCACTGCCGCCTGGTACATATTCCAGCTGGCCTTGGCACGGGCCTTGCCTTGCCTCTGCGTGACAACCTTCCCAATCCACTGGGGCTTGAAGTACTTGAGGAAAGGCTTGGACTCCAGGTGCTTCACTATGTAGGGATCCTTTAAGAGCACCTTAAACCCCTGCACAGTGTGCTCTGACTTTAAAAAAGCCAAGGCACTGAATTGTGCCAGCACAAATTTGCAGGTGTCTAAAGTATCCCTCTGGCTCAACCTACTAAGCTCAGTGTGGGCCTGCACGTTACAAGCAACTGCTTGGGGGAAGTGGAAGTGGCACCCCTGCACCTTCCTGCTGAACAGCTGTTCAAATGCATTTAACTAAGCAGGCTCAAAGTCCATAATGCACACAAATTCCAAGAGCTCTTAGCCTTGTCTTTTCCTCCAAGTCCAGGATGACCTGGTCCTTGTCAGCAGCAGGAGGGTTGGCGTGGGTGTAGGGGGTCTCTTAGCATTTTTGTTGTTGTCAGTAAGGAGGGAAAGTTCTTGACAAAGGATGGATAAATCACAGGTGTAGATGGTCCCAGGGAGAAGAAAGAATACAAGTGGAATCACCTGGATGTCAATCTGGGCATGTATCAACCAGAGCTGTTTGAACATCTGGGAGCAATTGGCAAAGGTACCATCAACTAGCCAATTTGAAGCCCTTTTCTACTCCATCAGGTTCTGCTGAGTGGCGTAGCAGATAATGCAGTCTTTGCTGCCAGGCCCATTGTTGTGGAGGAGGAGGTGCTCCCCACTCAGAAGCTGCTTGAGCTTGTGGGTGAGCGTAAGCTCCAAGAGGACGTCTGAAGCCTTGGGGTAGGAGGATTGGTGGCAATACGTTTATTGCTGATGAAATTTGTGAGATTAAGCTGATTGACCACAAATGATCAGGCTAATCATTGCATACAGATCTTATCAGTTACACGCCATATTATCACTAGGTCAATAATATTATTAAGTATAGTAATTATACACCGTATAATCACCAATATATTATAGTGGTTATAACAGTTATAAGCCATTTAATTGTTACTTTATTAGATTGGATATAACAAGTATATGCCATATTATCACTGATCATCACCCCAATGTGTAGTGATTTCATGCCGTATATTGCTTGCTTTATTATAATTCATATGGCTATTATACACCGTATAAACGTTAGCCAATATGGTGGTTATCATTGATTACACGCCGTGTAATCTATAGACCATCAATTGTATATCATTCATCTCACTATATTAGAAATTGAATTAACTCAGCCCACACAGCCTGATGAGCATGTTTGATCATATCAAATAAGAGATATACAAATGGCTAAGAAATATCAAGTTTGGATCAGTATTACACAGTGTATAATTGGGTTCTTTATTAGTTTGGGTCAGCATTACACAACAGATAATTCACAAGTCACTATTGGATTGAGTTTGCTATTATACAGCGTATAATCCCTAATTTGACTTGTTGCATTAATAAGCAGAAGGTTTGCCAGCCAGAAAAGGATCACTGATTAAGCCCTACAAATGGAATACTGGAATTCTACCTTCCAATGTAGGAGGGCTGAGCAGAGACAATTTCTAATCATCAACTAAATAAATGTAGTTTCCCAGCGCAATAATAGGCGTGTAAGATACATTCAATCAATAAATGACAGTAGGCTAGCTCAAGAAGAGTGTAGGCTGTAGCTGAAGTGCCATGATGCCTGCTAAGACCAGTAGCATATCACGTGCTAAGGACAGCCAATCAGGATAGGCACAGCCAGCAAAGATAGACCTATTGCAAAGGTAGCCACTGAGAACTGCCTGAAAGGACAATAATTAGGGTTGTTGCAGTATATAGTAATACAGATGCCTGAAAGGATAACAATAAGTTCTTAGTTATACCTGGATAGATTGCAGCTGCTGGCTAGATTGTACTCCAGCTTCAATAAACATAATTATACACAAGTTCTATTCTATTGTAGTCTTTAGTGCTATTGCATAGGATTATGTAGAGTACATTGGCAAGGCTAACATCTATCTGTAGCTTTGAACATACCAGCAATAAATACAAGTTGCTCAACATTGGTGCTAACTCAAAATTGAGCCTCTGCCAATGCCACAAGAAAATGTCCCCGCCCGTTAAGGATTGTCCTTGGCTCCGCCTCCACCCAGCTTTGTTGACAAGCATTGGTATGAAATAGAATTTTTGGACAGTGAGTGTGCTCCTGTCTTTTCCGTGAGCAATCCTGCGGTCATTCATCCTCCCACAACTGTTCCTTTGGTTGTGTCCCCTTTGCCCTCTGTCCCTGAGGGTCCCACCTTGGTTGGTTCTTACAATTGCACACAGATTGTGGAGCTGGCTGAGACTTTACTTTGCGGGTTCTGCCTCTGTCCCTCTGATTGTCCTGACCAGAATCTAAGAATTTTCTTCCACTACCAGGACCAGGAAACTTGCTGGCAACTCTACTAGCTCTACTGTAACGCCTTGTTCCAAGCACTTCAAGAGCACCTTGCTGGTAGAGACCACGCTGTGGAGTATCTTGCTGGCTTTGTCCAGCCCTCTGTGAAACAACTCCAGCTAGTTGCTGCCCGTCATAATCTTGAGCTTTTGTCCCTGGGCAACACCCTTCTCTCCTGTTGCCGCAAATGGGCTGAGCAATGGGCCACAGCCAACGCCTCTTTTTTGGAGATGCGTGCCGTGGTCCTGGCTAATCAGTCCATGGGAGGGAATGTGCATGCACAAACTGATGAACTGATTAACATCTTAAACACAAAGTTTAGGGTCATGTTACATTAAGCAATGGATGCCCCTGGAGCTTCTCTGGCATGGCTACAGGACATACACAAGTTCTGTGCTGAGTCAGACAAATTCAGCGTAAGAATGGTGTACAACATAACCACCATGGATCAGAATGTCATTGCCCTGAACAAAGAAGTAGAGCAGCTTGGCTCACGGCTCCACCAGTTCAAAAAATACGTTCTGGACAACTTCCAGAGACTGGAAGCAAAAGTTGGCAACCAAGCAAAGGCATCCCGCTCATCTACATCAAAGCCACTACCTTGCCTGTACAGTGCAAAATTTCAACACTAGAGACCAGAATAGCAACGTTGTAGAGCACAATCAATAGATACAAAGAGGAGTTTGCCAGAGCGCATGAGACCATCATGGCTCTGCAAACAGACAGCTGACCCTGAGAGATGCTGTGTCACACCTTTCTAAAACCACCGCAAGCATAGAGTCTGAGCTCAGCCAGAAAAGCTGGCAGATGGATGACAACAATGTCCATGACTGCCTGGCTAAAATGGAAGTCCAGATCCAGCTACTGGCAACAAAAGGCTGCAAATGCATCTCAAGCAGTTGGAAAACATCATCTTCAATGTGTACAAACCACTATGAAGACGCCGCCAACACCTCTGAGGAGGAAGGCAAACTACAAAACAGGGGAATCACCATGGTATTCACAACATTTCCTTCTAGAGAGCCTTTCACGCCAAAGGCAACACCTAGGGCTAGGCATAGCTACACAGTGTAAAACAGTCAATTGCCTCCCCCCGCCAGCCCATTGAGCCTACAGCTGTGAACAAACAATTCAAACCTCTGAACCTCCCAAAATTCAACAAGCAAGGGAATGTACATTCCTTCTCGAGACTCTTTGAGATGGCAATGAGGGGTGCTAGCAACCACCAAAAGGCTACCACACTCATCACCATATTAGACGCAATCAGCGTCAACTTAGTAATGACACGCCTACCTGCAACTGACTGGACATATCAAGAGGCTAGACAGGCTGTACTGGAGAATTTTGGTGGAGAAGATATCCTCTTCACCAGGAAGTCTGAGTTTGGCGCCATAAAGTTTGCCCCAGGCAAAACTCTGCAGGAGTTTGTGAAAAAATTCTACCATGATGTGCTGGTGCTCCTTGGCTCCAGTACAGTATCCACCTTTGATATATGCGCTGCAATAAAGCAGGCCACTCACCTTTACAATGAGCTCCACAGAGCAATGGCCCCTGCCTACGCCAAAGGCAAGGACATATCAGAAATTTTGAACTGCCTCCGTAGCCATGCCAAAACGTTTGGTCCTCCCAACCTACCTGAGTCCAAGCAACCTAAGCCAACACACAAGAAACCACGCTTCCAGAAAGAGGACTCTGCTAAGTCCTCTGTACACCCTCCTGATGTCAAGAGTCCTTACTGCATTGCCTGTAACACATCAGGGCACTGGAAATCAAAGTGCCCAACCAACTCCAAGAAAGTGCAGGTGGTACAATCCCATTCCGCTGGCACAACCAAGGGAAAAGCCAAGGCGGAGTAGAAGAGGGAAATTCTAACTCTGCCAAATCCCTCAACATTCCCATTGAACCTGGCCCCAAAGAACACTGTCACAATGAACTACACAAATACACAATCCATATGGTTGTGGCCAACAACCTGTATGTAGTGACTACCCAATCCCAAAGCAAAGTCAAGCAAGAAGAGGTTGCCCTGGCTGAAGTCTCAAAGCCATATGCAGCCCAGTTACAGGATGACAGGGAAAATTGTCACTCACCATGTTCCAACAACACCCCAAACTTAAATTCAATCCAAGTAGCTTTCCCCCTAGAGGAACTTAAGTCCGCATACTCCAATGTCGTCAAAAGTTCACTCTGCACCTTGGAGAGCAATGAAGAGAATGGTATACACACATTAAAAAGCCTAGATGCCTCTTATATTGATTGTACCTACATTGACATATTGGTTAACAAACATTGCATTTGAGCCATAGCAGATAGTGGCGCTCCATTTAATATAATCTCCACTAAGATGGAAAAGACTTGGGTATAGCCCCATATGTGGACTATAGATCACCCTTTGATACAGCTGGCAAGGAATCCACATACTTTGTGAGAGCATACAGCGTACTACCTATGCAATTTGACTCCATTGCAGTGTCTGCCCCTACAGTTTTTTTGCCAAAAGACACCTACAATTTCCTCATAGGCACCTCCTTCCTGGTGAAATATGGTGCCATGACACATTGGAGTCTTTCCACATTCAAAATCCTTGGTCAGACCTTACCCTTGTTCTTCAGTAAGTTAGGGCAAGACACCACTCCCAGGCTCTGAAATATTTTCAATCTGGATTACGCCAACAAAATTGTCCCTGTAGAATACAAACTTGCCAGAAAAAACAGGCGTAAACCACCTACACAGATCCTGGAAGATAAAAGTATTCTGCTGAGGACAAGGTCCGCCATTTCCCTGGAGCCTGTACACCAGAAGATTGCAGAGACTGGGTTGTCTGTGGTTATCCCTGAAGGGCTATATGCGGAGGTCATCAAACCCTGGGGCTGTTCTTGCTTCAAGCTGTGCATTGCGCCGGGCATTGTTACCCCAGGCCAGAAGGAGATACATGTTCTCTTAGCCAACCTTGCAAAGAAGATGCTTTCTATCAAGAAAGACCAAGTGGTAGGCTTCTTACACTTCTACTCCATGGAGGAACTATCTGAGGTTAAGGGATTTAGTACATTCAAGGAAATGGGGATACTAGACAAACCTGAACCAGCAGTATATCTGACTACCCCCTTAGCTGACCTTTCTCCCTTGGTCCTGAGGAGCAAGCTTGGACATCTTCATTGTTCAAAAATTACTGCTCAATCTTTGCAGAAAGCAATCATGATCTGGGTTGTGCTGAAGGAGTAACCCATCATATTGATACAGGAACCACTCCTCCAATCTGCATGTGCCCCATACAACCATCATAAGCAAACAAAGAGGTTGTATCAGAAGAAGTCAGCAAACTTCTGAAACAAGGCATGTTGGTCCTATCCAAAAGTCCTTGGGCATCTCCTATCCTGATTGTCAAGAAGAAAGATGGCTCTAACCAAGTTGTCATAGACTATCAACGCCTTAACAAGGTCACCAAAAAGGACTCCTACCCCTTACCTTGCATAGATGTTGCATTAGACCGCCTTGGGGGTGCCAAGTGCTTCTCTGCCATGGACCTCATATTGGGCTACTGGCAGATTGAACTACCCCCTGAATAACAAGAAAAATGCGCCATCATAACCTAACAAGAACTATTCCAACCAACAAGGATGCTTCAAGGGCTGTGCAATGCTCCTGCAACCTTTCAGCGTGCTATGGACACCATCCTTGGCAACCTTAAACTCTCCTGTGTCCTAGTATACTTAGACAACATCAATGTTTCCTCCAGGAACTTCACTGAGCATCTAGCTCACTTGAAAGAAGTTTTGAAGAGGCTAGTGGCTGCCAATCTTAAGATAAAGCTGCACAAATGCCAGTTCTTCAAAGACCAGTTAGAATACCTGGGCTTTTTTATAGATAGCCACGGCCTGCGTCCCCAACCCGCAAAAACAAAGCCATATATAAGATGAAGCAACCTGAGTCAAAACGTGACGTACAATTATTCTTAGGAATGGTTGGTAATTATCAAGGTTTCATCCTGCGCTTTGCAGCAATTGGAGAACCTCTCTTCCACTTGCTGGAATAAGGAGTTGACTTTGTGTGGATTAAACAATGCCAAGGAGCTTTTGACAAGTTACGCTTGGCTTTGTCAAGCTACCCTGTTCTGATGTACCCAGACTTTGACAGACCATTTGTGATCCATACTGACACCTCACTTACTGCAGTTGGGGCTGTTATATCCCAACTTGACAACAAGGGACTTGAACACCCTGTAGCCTATGCTAGTAGGACACTAAATGTCCACAAACACAACTATACAGCAACAGAGCGTGAATGCCTGGCAGTCATCTACACATGCAAGTAATTTTGGGTCTACATCCATGGTGTACGGTTCACAGTGGTCACAGATCACGCGTCCCTAGCTTGGCTCCAGAGCCTCAAGGAACCAGAAGGCCAACTTTCTTGATGGGTGTTGAAACTACAGGCCTTGGATTACAAAATCCTTCACAGCCCTGGCAGCAAACACCAGAATGCAGACTGCCTTTCCTGTTTCCCCACCATGGCCCTGATAGACCCATTAGTGGATCAGCTGTACCAGAAAATGATGACTGGGAATTTAGTGACAAGCCTGAGAAAGTACAGCATATCCTAAAGGACCTTTGGAAGGATACAGCAATATACAATGGTGTGCTGTACAAGCTAGTGGATGTTAAAGAACTCATATTTCCTCCTCCCTCCAAAAGGACTAGCATTGTTACGGCTGCTCATAAGGCAATGGGTCATGGTGCCTTTCAGAAGACCAAAGAGATCCTGTCCCGCAGCTACTTTGGGAGGCAATGAATTTTGACATCCAGGAGACAATCAACTGCTGCATCAAGTGCCAAGGGAATAAGCCACTGCAAAAAAAGCACATCTTACCAAATGGTGCAACCCCATTTTGCCTGACATACTGTTTTGATGGATGTAGTGGGACCACTCCCATGTAGCAGCCCTGGATTTTGTTATGTGATAGTGGCTATAGATCACCTAACTAAGTGGGTGGAAGCCTGGCCTCTAAGGAAAGTAGATGCCCCTCCACTGCAAATTTGTCTTGGATGCCATTATACTTTGCTATGGCTGCCCCCAGTTCCTACTCTCAGATATTGGGACCAATTTTACGGCCTCAGTAATATCAAGAGTGAACAACCTTATGGGAGTCCATGGAGTACTCTCCACTCCATACCATCCTGAAACCAATGGGATGGTGGAATGTGTCAATGGTATCCTAACCCAGATCCTATAGAAATTAGCTTCATTGTGTACATCCTCTTGGGAAACATACTTAGGAGCAGCAGTGTTTGTGTACAACATTTTGTTGCATTCCACCACTGGTGTGTCCCTTTTTCAACTGATGTATGCTTGACACCCTGCCAGACTGCCTGTCCTATACTCAGCCACAGGTGATCCTAGACAACTTTCCTACAATCAGTACCTAGGACAACTGGCCAACACTTTCATCAAATTGCAGGCATCTGCTTTTAGAAAGGCAGCTATCAAGACCCAAGCCAGATTTGAAAGGGACTCCGCTAATAGGGCCCCATTGCCCTCTTTTGAGGTAGGGGAGGGGGGTTGCATACTGTCATGAATGACATTTCAATACTTGTATTAAAAACCCAAGAGTTAAACCCCGGTTCCCAGGAGACCAGTCCAGGACCTTCCAATCCGTTAAAAGACGGGCTCAAATTGGTAAATTACTACGCGTTCCGCCAGGCTACTACAGAGGTCCCTCCAAATATCACTCAAGTCACACAAAGTGGACGGGGGACTGCCCGCTTGTTAAATTGCAAACCCAAGTTAACGAGTTACTCTGAGACCCGCCAGCCCCCCAGAGACAATTCCCCAAATAGTCATCAGATTGATGCCAACCTTGGGCCACCAAAGACCCAAACCTATGCAGAGGTTGCAACTTGCCTTAAGGAGGTTAAGACAAAACCTATTTTTAACCTTATCAATGGCCACCAGCAACTGCCAGTCTCCTGCCCAGAAGGGGTAGTGCAATTGGACTACTCAGGTGACATAGTGAACAGTGGCGGTAAAACAAAGTGTCGCCTTTCCAATTTGCCAGAACAAGCACAACCTGGATCTTCTGCCCTTGAGACCCCAAGACAAGACCCACGCCTTGCCAGTGCCTTGTCTGCAAACCTGAACCCTGCAAAAATTGAAGAAGCAAAGTCCCAGGGTATAAAAACCCTGGCGGTACGGCAAAGACCCCATTGTCATTTTCAATAATAAAGTTTTATGAACCTTTGGTTTGAACAAATCTTACCCTATCTAGTCTTAGTGATCTTCCATCTTAATTCCAGTCAAGTAGACCACCAGGCCGCCGCCCTCTCCCAAGACCAACCTGCCAAATTGTCCCAGGCATTATACCGTCCCCTGGGAGCCCCCTTTGGACCTGTGCATTTTACTGAATACCCCCCAACCTGGCCTATTCAGAGTACAACTTGGAAACCATCCTCATTGCTGACCCGTTGGCAAGGACTAGAAGTACCAAGTACATAGGACGTGAAGGAAAGAGGGTCAAGATCCTGCCCTTACTGTTCAAAGACAAGTATAATTACCTGCCTGCCTACTTTGTTCCTATGACTCCTCCTTTAACACCACAACCAGATTGCCCGTTGGAACCCACTGCCACAGCCAAAACCACCTCTACCCAAATGTTTGGAGTACTCTACATTACTTTGACAGGATTGGTAGATTCCATGGTCCCCAACTCTGGACCCTGGTCCTTACTTGGGCGTTCTGTATCTTATATTATCAAGTTAGCACCCATTCTATGGTGGGCCCTACCCACCGGCTCGGCTGTACCTCACCCCAAGCCGCCCAAGGCCTCTACCTACAACTGGCTTCCTGACATTATGACAATCTTTTACAAACAAAGTAGCCTGGGCCCCAAGATGTTATTAACACTTGGGGCAACTTATATGCTCTTTTTTGTGATAATCACTTATTACACCCATAAGGCACTTACCTCCCTGATACTCCCATGGATGAAGAACCAACCCGCCAAAGAATTGAAAGACCCTGCACCTAGTGCTGAACCCCAGAACCCAGCCACATCACAAGTGCAAAATGTGATAGTGAACCAGACCACAACCAAGGTGGATATGCCCCAGATGGGCAAACTTACCTTAGAAGAAGCCCGCCAAGCCATGCCAGTCCTCTGCCTCCACTTCCAAACCAACGCCAATGCCTACACCAGTGACACTGCAAAAGTCTTGGGGGTAGCTGCCATTCTATAAGGAGACGCACTGGATTGGTTTGGGAAGGCCACTGCTGAAGATGTTGAATTTTGCCTTGACTATTCAAAATTTGAAGCTGAACTCATGAGCACTGGCAATGACCAAGACACCAGATACTACGCGCTGAACACTATGTTAGAGATCTGACAAGCAAACCGCCCTATCCAAGCCTATATCAACAAGTTCCTTAAACTGAAAACATGCACCCAACTTGAAGATGAATTATCTGCCATTATCTTCCAAAAGGGAGTTAATGCAGCCATGAAAGACCTGTTGAAGCACCACCCGCCTACACAGAGCCTAGAGGAATTACTGCCCCTTTGCAAAGGCCTGAGTCTAAACCAAGAAGGACAGAAAGTGAACCCTACCCGAGTCAGCAGAGCCATGACGCCCAATTGACCTGGAATGTCCCCTGATGAGTTACAACGCCACTATCAAGATGGGTTATGTTTCTACTGCCACAAGGCTGGGCATCTAACCAGAGCATGCCCTAAGAAGAATAAACCTTCTGTATCCTTGGCGCAAATAAACACCTCTGTGCAATCTTATAAATTCATCCAAGTGACCCTAGACTGTATGGGAATCAAGCGTCAGATAGAGGCCTTTATTGACACAGGAGCCAATGAAAGCTTCATTGACGCCAACCTGGCCAAGGAACTAGGATTAACAGCTTTGGAGTGCAGCCTACAAGTAACCATGGGAAACAGTTCCCTGGACACTGGCTACAAGTGCAAACAGGAACTTCCCTTGACAATCAGACAGAACTTATACCCAACTCCCTTGATCCTCTTACAAGGATTGCCCCATCCTCTAGTACTGGGAGACTCATGGTCCAACAGACATGTTCTGATTCTAAATTAACGTGAGCAGACCGCCACCTTAGGACAACCTGAATCTTATGATCTGTTCCGTTCTGTATGAGCCCCGGCAGAACCCCAACCAACAGACTCTTAACCATAAGGATGGAATCCAGCGTTGGGACACTGCCTATTCCCCTGCAAAAGTGGAACCATGTATTGAGCAAAGAAGAAGCCACAAAACTACCCAGCCACTCAATATACGACCACGCTATAGACCTACTACCAGGTACCCAACCACACCACGGCCCCATCTATAGTTGCAACCACCAAGAACAGGTGGCCTTGAAAGCTTACCTGGAGGATATGACAAAAAAGGGGTTCATCCAAGTATTGAAGGCCCCGTGATTGTCACCGATGCTGTTTGTAGGGAAGAAAGACGGCGGAATGCGTCCCTGCGTGAAATACCAGAAGCTGAATGATATCACTGTGAAGAACCGCTATTCCATCCCCAACGCCAATGACCTTTGCAACGTACTAACTGGAGCCCAGGTGTACTTGAAAATTGACCTAAGAGATGTTTTCAACCAAATCCAAATCAAAGAGGGCAACAAATACAAAACGGCGTTCAAGTCCAGGTATGGACTCTACAAATACCTGGTGATACCATTTGGACTATGCAACGCCCCCAGCACCTTCCAGCGCATGATAAACACAGTATTGAGTGAATACCTTGACTAGTTCTGCGTGGCCTACCTTGACAACATCCTCATCTACAGCAAGACCCACAAGGAACACCTACGCCACCTGGACCTTATACTAGAAAAACTCTCCCAAGCAAACTTATATGCTAAGCTTAAAAAGTGTGAATTCTTCCAGTCTGAAGTTGAATTCCTGGGATATGTTGTGAAGACCGGCGGATTTGCCATGGCACA
Organism: Entomophthora muscae; assembly: GCA_014839935.2. Taxonomy (NCBI): domain Eukaryota; kingdom Fungi; phylum Entomophthoromycota; class Entomophthoromycetes; order Entomophthorales; family Entomophthoraceae; genus Entomophthora; species Entomophthora muscae. Next base: position 626,720 of record QTSX02000014.1, on the reverse strand, counting down.
GGACAAAGTAGAAGCAGTAACATCTTGGCCGGTGCCCAAATGCAGGTAAGATGTGAGAAGTTTTTTGGGCCTGGCAAATTATTGCAGGGATTTTATCCAAAAAATTTCTCTGATTACCTTGCCCCTGACCCGCCTTTGCTCTGACAAGGTTACCTTTACTTGGACTGGTAAGTGCACATCAGCATTTGAGGCCCTGAAGCTTGCTTTCACCTCAGCCCCTGTCCTGCCATGCCTGACCCATCCAAGCCATTTGTGCTGGAAACCAACGCAACCAACTTTGCGGTGGGTGGGGTCCTTTTTCAGGAAGGAGGGGACAATATGCTACATCCTGTAGCATATTACTCCAAGAAGATGCTTCCTGCTGAAGGAAACTACCCAATCTACAACAAGGAGATGCTTTCAATAATGAAGACCCTGAAACATTGGCGCTGGTACCTATGTGGTGCCAAATTTCCAGTAAAAGTCTTAACCACCACAATAACATGGTTTAATTCTTTAAACCCAGACAGCTAAACCAGAGACAGGCCAGATGGGCCTTGGAACTGGCTGACTATACCTTGACCATAGACTACAAGCCAGGAAAGGTTAACATAGTCCCAGACGCCTTGAGTAAAAGAGCCAATCTGACTCCTTCCTCTACAGAAACTAAGGACCACAACACACATGTACTCCTCAACCCAGCCAGCCTAGGCATCCAACTGATGTACATGATAATCATGGCCTGCAAACCTGACGTAATTGAGGCGCAGAAACAAGACAAATACTCAGCGGACCTTGTTGCTGACTTGACCTCAGACCCAGAGAGCCGCCACCACAAGAAAGGATTCTTGCTGAAAGGATCCACCCTGCTATTACACAACCAGATCTATGTACCAGAAGGTGAAACAAGTACCAAAGTACTCATTGACTGTCACAACTCAGAGATAGCCGGCCACCCTGGCAGACTCAAGACACTCCAAGGAATCAAGAAGAATTACGCTTGGTCCCAACTGGACAAAGATGTGGCCGCCTACATTGAAGGCTGTGAGACATGTGGAAGAACTAAAACCCGTAGGTCCAAACCTGAAGGCCTGCTGAGGCTGCTAGACATACCTTCAGGGCCCTGGCTGTCCGTTTCAATAGACTATATTGTAGAACTGCCTCCCTCCAATGTGTTTAACGCCATCCTGTTCATGGTAAATAGGTTTACTAAGATGTCCTACTTTGTCCCTACCACCACTCACTGCACTGCTGCAGATACAGCTAGACATTCCCATGACCGCATCCTAACTCAACACGGCACTCCATCGGAAATCATCACTGATAAAGGACCACAATTCACCTCCAAATACTGGACTCAGGTGATGAAGGACTTGGGGGTAAAGCTCTGTGTATCAACCTCCTACCACCCACAGACTGACAGCCAGACTGAACATGTGAAACAAATACTTGAACAATACCTATTATGCTATGCCAACGCCAACCAGGATAACTGGGCCAAGATGCTACCCATGGCTCAGTATGCCTACAAAAGTAAAGACCACGCCTCCACAGGAATGTCCCCCTTCAAGGCCAATTATGGATTTGATCCATCCTGGGATCCCAGCATTGGCAGTAAGGAAATAAACCCGTCAGGACAAAACTGGATTGAACAGATAAAGAAACCCAACAAACCTGTTTGAAGAATCTGACCCGCGCTGTCCAGACTTATAAGGCTTTCACCAACAAAAAGAGAATTCCTGGGAAACCATTGAAGGTAGGGGACAAAGTCTACCTGGACTCTCGTAACGTGCCTCTGACTGTTCCCTGTTGGAAGTTAGCCCACAGAAGAAGCGGCTCCTACAAGATCACCAAACTAGTGGGTGATGTAGCATTTGAACTAGAATTACCCCCTTGTGGAAAATACACAACGTCTTCCACCGCGCGCTTCTATTCAAAAAAGAGGGAAATTCACTCCACCAGAAACTCAAGACTGAACCCCCTCCCATCCAAGTAGGACGCTCTGAAGAATTCAAAGTTGAATATGTTCATGGAAACTGTACCCACTATAAAACCCTCCAGTACTACGTCAAGTAGAAGGGATACCCACCCAAGGAAAGCACCTGGGAACCATTAAGCAATCTACTCAATGCCCAACTAGCAATCCAACAATACCTTGAGAAGAAGGCCAGGAAAGAAGGGACCCCAGGGAATGGAAGGGGATGATTTCATGAATGACATTTCAATACTTGTATTAAGAACCCAAGAGTTAAACCCTGGTTCCCAGGAGACCAGTCCAGGACCCGCCAATCCGTTAAAATACCGGCTCAAATTGGTAAATTACTCCGCATTCTGCCAGGCTACTACAGAGGATCCTCCAAAGATCACTTAAGTCACACAAAGTGGACGGGGGACCACCTGCTTTTTAAATTGCAAACCCGAGTTAACAAGTTACTCTGAGACCCGCCAGCCCCCCAGAGACAATTCCCCAAATAGTCATCAGATTGATGCCAACCTTGGGCCACCAAAGACCCAAACCTATGCAGAGGTTGCAACTTGCCTTAAGGAGGTTAAGACAAAACCTATTTTTAACCTTATCAATGGCCACCAGCAACTGCCAGTCTCCTGCCCAGAAGGGGTAGTGCAATTGGACTACTCAGGTGACATAGTGAACAGTGGCGGTAAAACAAAGTGTCGCCTTTCCAATTTGCCAGAACAAGCACAACCTGGATCTTCTGCCCTTGAGACCCCAAGACAAGACCCACGCCTTGCCAGTGCCTTGTCTGCAAACCTGAACCCTGCAAAAATTGAAGAAGCAAAGTCCCAGGGTATAAAAACCCTGGTGGTACGGCAAAGACCCCATTGTCATTTTCAATAATAAAGTTTTATGAACCTTTGGTTTGAACAAATCTTACCCTATCTAGTCTTAGTGATCTTCCATCTTAATTCCAGTCAAGTAGACCACCAGGCCGCCGCCCTCTCCCAAGACCAACCTGCCAAATTGTCCCAGGCATTATACCGTCCCCTGGGAGCCCCCTTTGGACCTGTGCATTTTACTGAATACCCCCCAACCCGGCCTATTCAGAGTACAACTTGGAAACCATCCTCATTGCTGACCCGTTGGCAAGGACTAGAAGTACCAAGTACATAGGACGTGAAGGAAAGAGGGTTGAGATCCCGCCCTTACTGTTCAAAGACAAGTACAATTACCTGCCTGCCTACTTTGTTCCTATGACTCCTCCTTTAACACCACAACCAGACCGCCCGTTGGAACCCACTGCCGCAGCCAAGACCACCTCTACCCAACTGTTTGGAGTACTCTACATTACTTTGACAGGATTGGTAGATTCCATGGTCCCCAACTCCAGACCTTGGTCCTTACTCGGGCAATATTTATCTTATATTATCAAGTTAGCACCCATTCTATGGTGGGCCCTACCTGCCGGCTTGGCCGTACCTTACCCTGAGCTGCCCAAGGCCTCTACCTACAACTGGCTTCCTGACACATACTGCAACACCAGAGGAGCTGATAGATCCCACAAACTAGACAAACTATGGTTAAGTCCCTTTGAGATCATAGAGAAGACCTCACCTGGCGCCCACACCATCAAGGATAAGGATAGTGGACGCATATTCAACTGCGTACACACAAATTTTCTTTGTCCATTATGCACCCCAAAGGAAGGGCCTAATTAAACACTATCTGAACTTGCCATAAAAGAAAATAATATAAGTAATATAGGCACATCATATGATTCATGACAGGGAAAATATCAAGAGATATAAATATGTAAAAAGATATAAAAGATATGAAAATAAAAAATATAAAAAGTGCATTATATGGAAAGAGGTCTTAGTCCTACAAATCTTTATTGGTGAGTGTCCTCCTCAGGCTCCTCAGGGACATTGTGGGTGGTAGCCTCCAAATAGTCACCAAAAGCGTGGGTGGCCACCACCTGGTAGAGAACAACAATGTTTCAAAGCCACATATGTTGCGCTTCAGGGGACAGCCGTTCCCAGTGCATAATGGGTGCACTCAAAGCCAGCTCCTCATCTGCAAAGCAACCCAGCCCACTCTCAATTGGGAAGCACGCCCCCAACACCAAGCACTCCACAATGAACCCTTCTGAGGGATAATTGGCCGGAAGACCCTGCTGACGGCGCAACACTTCACAACAGTAATACTCCAAGATGGCCTACATTTGACCTAAGGAGCCACAAGGAAGCAAAGGCTTTGGGACCAAGAATAAGTTACCTAACAAAGACATGTGAGGGAGATACTGGGAATGATCCCCAGTCTCCAATCTTTCCAAGGTAACGTTAATAACATTAGCCAGCCGGTTGTGCTGGTTATCAGCTTGGCAAAGTCCCCATTGCCAGGTGTAATTGGGACTAGGCCCCCACGCACAAGACCAGGCCTGCACCACTGCACAGTTGAAGTTAATTACACGCACGTATTTGACATACAAAGCCACATTAGAGCATGACAGCTCTACCAAGACCCCCTCTAGAGGCCAAGCCAGCTCCTGGAGGGCAACAGAACAAACAGCAGGAGGGTGATACTGCTCCGCATAGCAAAGACGGGAGTGAACATCCACTCCTTGCTTGCAGGACAGGAGGACAAAGATGAACTCACTCAGGAGCTCATAGCCTTGGAACAGGCCATTTACCTCAAAATCCACGTGATTGGGATCATATGTGATTACCACAGAACCTAGCAAGGCCAGATCTGGTGTATAGGGTACAGTAGGGGGCAGGGAACAATGGCCCTGGCCTGCCAAGCCTCTGGATCTACAGAAAAAGCCCAATGAGCACCCACTACCACCAAGGGAGAACAACTTCCTTGAACAGCTTTTTTTTTCCAGGATGGGACTATGTGAATGTTGGAACGGGTTGGTTACCACGGTGGTAGCCAAAGACAACTCTGAACAAGTATTGATCTTGTGAGCGCGCAGTGAACTCCAGCCGTAAAACTGGAGGCGGCAAGCCTCTTTACTCTGGCGGTTGAACTCCTGCCGGCACTCCACTGTCATGGTTGCCAGGAACTCCTGGTACTCTTCTTTGGTACTGAGTTGAGAAGAAGTTGTTGAAAAAGCCATATGTCAAACTCTCTTTTTACCCTCCCTATTTATGGTCAAGAGAGGGGAAATGTGAGATAAGGCTGATTGACCACAAATAATCAGGCTAATCATTGTATGGAGATCTTATCAGTTACACGCCGTATTATCACTAGGTCAATATTATATAAAGTATAGTAATTATATGCCGTATAATCACCAATATATTATAGTGGTTATAACAGTTATAAGCCATATAATTGTTACTTAATTAGATTAGATGTAACAAGTATACGCTGTATTATCACTGATCATCACCCCAATGTGTAGTGATTTCACGCCATATATTGCTTGCTTTATTATAATCAATATGGATATTATACGCCATATAAACGTTAGCCAATATGGTGGTTATCATTGATTACACGCTGTGTAATCTATAGACCATCAATTGTATATCACTCATCTCACTCTATTAGACATTGAATCAACTCAGCCCACACAGCCTGATGGGCATGTTTGAGCATATCAAACAAGAGATATACAAATGGCTAAGAAATACCAAGTTTGGATCAGTATTACACAGTGTATAATTGGGTTCTTTACTGGTTTGAGTCAGCATTACACAACAGATAATTCACAAGTCACTATTGGATTGAGTTTGCTATTATATGGTGTATAATCCCTAATTTGACCTGTTGCATTAATAAGCAGAAGGTTTGACAGCCAGAAAAGGATCACTGATTAAGCCCTACAAATGGAATACTGGAATTCTACCTTCCAATGTAGGAGGGCTGAGCAGAGACAATTTCTGAGCATCAACTAAATGGGCATAGTTTCCCAGCGCAATAATAGGCGTGTAAGATACATTCAATCAATAAATGACAGTAGGCTAGCTCAAGAAGAGTGTAGGCTGTAGCTGAAGTGCCATGATGCCTGCTAAGACCAGTAGCATATCACGTGCTAAGGACAGCCAATCAGGATAGGCACAGCCAGCAAAGATAGACCTATTACAAAGGTAGCCACTGAGAACTGCCTGAAAGGACAATAATTAGGGTTGTTGCAGTATATAGTAATACAGATGCCTGAAAGGATAACAATAAGTTCTTAGTTACACCTGGATAGATTGCAGCTGCTTGCTAGATTGTACTCCAGCTTCAATAAACAAAATTATACACAATTTCTATTCTATTGTAGTCTGTAGTGCTCTTGCATAGAATTTTGTAGAGTACATTGCAAGGCTAACTCTATCTGTATCTTTGAACATACCAGCAATAAGCAAGTTGCTCAACAATTGTTACAATTAAAAATGTAGTTATCAGCTACATAGCCAGGGCTGCCCTTAACGGGCATAATTGGGGGGAACATGGGAAGCAATAGGGAACTTTAAATTCTCTGTCCAAATTAAAGATCTTGTGGATGTTCAGTGGATCCCAAGTCACATGACAGAAGCTTTGAGCTTCTTGGAGTACTCCTCTGGCTCATCTTGGGGATCAGATGAGGGAGAGGGAAGAGCCATCAGGAGGGGGAGGGAAGGGTTCTTTGAGGCCTGCTTGGATGCCTCCTTTTTCTTACCAGTAGAAGAGGTGGGCTCCTTGGCAGCCTTTGACCTCTTGGTACAGCACTCCTTGGTGGGCTCAGAGCCAGCCTCTGAGTGTTAAAATGATTGATCAGTAAGATCACCATCAGATTTATTGGGGGAGGAATTTTTGGGGGAAGGTGAAGAGGATGTAGAAGATGAGGGTGGAGGGGGGAGGAGATGGGGTGGGAGACTTTGCCTTTGCAGGCTTCTTGGCATGCTTGGGAGTGGAGGCAGTTTCTTTGGAGCCCTTGGAGGCTTGGTGCTTGGGCTGTTGGCTGTTCTTGTTTGATTTTGTCTAAAGAAAAGTTTGTTTTAGTAAATAAAATAGTGTGAAATATATTAAACACAGAGGTAAAGAAAAGTAAAAGTTAAATAAAAAGTATACAAATAAAGTTTTATTTATCAAGAAAAAAGTAAAAAAGTAAACAGAAGCAAAATAGAAACTCAAAGTATAGATATAAAGGTTAAAACATAGAAAATATGTGCATTTATTATGAAGCATTAAAGATGTTAGGTTCAGCATAACATCTTAGTGCTAAATCAATGTAAAAGTACAATTAAAAATCAAAATATATGAAAAATATATGGAGATCAGCAGAAAAAGTAGTAGATTATAATTGCAAAAAAATAAAAAAAGTATTATGTGGAATTTTTTTATTGAGAGTTGAAAATTCAAAACATAGTAAAGTGTCAAGTTTGGCACTGTCAATCAGCCAGGAAAAGCTTAATTCTCACTGTCAAGTATGCCAGAGTTGAGCAGAAACATCAAATCTACTATTTTTTACATATAAAACTTGCTTAAATCTAAACTGGGTTCAAAAGTTAACCCAAAAGTAAGGCAGTTTCATATGCTCAAAAACAAAAAATACAACATAAGTTAAAAAAGTAAATGAGTGAAAATGTGTTTTTATAGTGATAATAATGTGCTGTAAGGATCTGGGAGTGACTTATTTACTATAATATTGGTTAAAGCGTTAAGAAGCTCTCTGTACTAATCCCCAAGTTAAAGTGTCAAGTGGGTGAGTGTTGAGTGGCGCTCATAGTGCATCACATTAATTTAGCCTTGATTCCGAGCCTTTGATTAGTTAAATCTGAAACCAATTGGGTGTCAAGTGTATAGAGTCAAACAAAGAAAGTGTTGAGTTTCAGTTTTTTTATAGATTACATATGAAATCTCTGTATAAATTGGACTTAATTTATGTTGCACCACTTAATCCAAAAACCCGGGAATGACATAAAGTAAAACAAGTGGGGTATTTGATTAATGTCTATACCACTAAATCCAGTATAGTGGTGCTTGGGAGCTTAATCAACAACTATGGACACTAATAATACAAATATAATTGTAAATAATAAATTTTATATAAGCGCATATGTATTTTATTAATAAGATTAAAATTTGGCTTAAAAAGTGTTGAACTGGTCACTTTTTGTTTTAGAGTGTCAAACACAAGTTTTTTCATTTCTATTAGTAAATTTACTTATAAAATGCCATCCTTAAATTGGTATTTTAGCTAACTGAATTATTAAAAAGAGTCAAGTTTGAGTAAATTTAACCTTGGTTTTTGGTTTCAAACCCCTAAATTACTAGTAAAAATTAGCTTAAAATTGGTTAAGCCAAAAATACTAATAGATTCACATATGCTGCACTCAACTCTCTGATACTTGAAAAAAGTTTGAGTACCAGGGAGCTGATCACCAGGGAGTCAAACTTACCACAGTTGCCAGTGGACCATGTTATCCAGGACGCCCTGGTCCTGGCTGGAATTTATGGGTTTGCAGCCCCGCCAGAAAAGCTGCTCCTCCATTCCCACCTCACCATCCTTCCTTTTACCAGCAGGCGCAAATACTTTAATAAGGGTGTATCCACCGTCCACAGTGTGGCGGTGGAGGTTGTGCACCACCTTCATTGCAGGGTGGGTACATACCACCAAACTCACTACAGGTGTTCTTAATAAATTATCTTCCAATAAAAATCTTAATACTCTACAGTATTTTTATTATAATTAATTTTTCAAATAATATTTTAGCAAACAAGATTTGCAAAATATATTGCGGAAATGGATTTCATAAAAGTATAAAATTATACGTTAATAAAATAAATTCTAACTTGTACATTTTATGTTTAATTTTTTATAAGACTATTTTTATGTTTATTTGACAAAAGTGGCATAAATCTATTTGCGTAATCCAGTATCAAGCGTTTGGGATGCCCTTAGAGGCCATAATAAAAAGTGATTATAAATAAACAAATTACTAACTTTCATTGATGGTCCTGCTGAATGTGATTGTGGTCTTGAAAACATTTAAATATAAAATGATAATTAATAAATTTGAATAGTAAATTAGAGAATATAAAAAGGTTGGACACACTAAGCATTTAACTGATTGGCTGTTTGGCAAGGAACACAGGGATGAAAAATCAGTGTGGCCATAGAATTTGGCCACAGTCTCAACTGGAAGTGTGTGGATCCTGGCCTGCAGCAAATTAAACAGGTCCTCAGTCCCATTTTGGGTTCCTTGCTTGACAACTTGCTTGAGCCACCCAATGACTTCCTTGATGGGATTTAGGAAGGGCAAATAGGCAGGGAGGAAGAGAAGGCGCAAATTTGCCATGGCCAATTGCTGGGGGCCCACTGCAATGCTAGTGTCCATCATTGGGAATTCCTCAAGAATATTGGCCACCTTATGGAGACCAATGTTGTACAGCACAATTATGTTGGTGAAGCCAGGGCTCATGCGCCTTAGATGCTCCTGGACCAATCAGAGAAATTATAGAAAGGTCCTGCTGTTATGCAAACCCAATATCATTTGGTAGAGCTTGACCCCTTTTGGACCAAGGAGAGCCACCATCAAATAGGCTGTGGCGCAAACGGCAGCATGCCAAGCCATCCCATCATTGGAGCTCTTTGGGACATACCCATACTCATTGCACATTGACAAGGCAAATGCTGATTCATCAATGTAGTAGAATTTGACTGTCCCTGTCATGAATGACATTTCAATACTTGTATTGAAAACCCGAGAGTTAAACCCTGGTTCCCAGGAGGCGGATTCAACCCTCCAGACCGGTCCAGGACCCACCAATCCGTTAAAAGACAGGGCTAAAATCAGTAAATTACTCCGCATTCCTCTGGCCTACTACAGAGGACCCTCCAAAGACTACTCAAGTCACACAAAGTGGACGGGAGACCGCCCACTTGTTAAATTGCAAACCCAAGTTAACAAGTTACTCCAAGACCTGCCAGTCTCCCAGAGACAATTCCCCAAATGTTCATCAGATTGATACCAACGTTGAGCCACCAAAGACCCAAACCTATGCAGAGGTTGCAGCTTGCCTTAAGGAGGTTAAGACAAAACCTATTTTTAACCTTGCCAATGACCACCAGTAACTGCCAGTCTCCCGCCCAGAAGGGGTAGTACAATTGGACTACTCAGGTGACATAGTGAACAATGGCGGCAAAACAAAGCGTCACCTTTCCAATTTGCCAGAACAGGCACAACCTGGATCTGCCGCCCTTGAGACCCCAAGCCAAGACCCATGTCCCACCAGTGCCTTGTCTGCAAACCTGAACCCTGCAAAAATTGAAGAAGCAAAGTCCCAGGGTATAAAAACCCTGGCAGTATGGCAAAGACCCCATTGTCATTTTCAATAATAAATTTTTATGAACCTTTGGTTTGAACAAATCTTACCCTATCTAGTCTTAGTGATCTTCCATCTTAATTCCAGTCAAGTAGACCACCAGCCCGCTGCCCTTCCCCAAGACCAACCTACCAAATTGCCCCAGGCATTATACCGTCCCCCAGGAGCCCCCTTTAGACCTGTGCATTTTACTGAATACCCCCCAACCCGGCCTATTCAGAGTACAACTTAGAGACTATCCTCATTGCCAACCCCTTGGCCAGGACTAGAGAAACCAAATACATAGGACGCAAAGGAAAGTGGTACAAAAGGCCGCCAAGATTGTTCAAAGACAAGTACAATTATCTGCCTGCCTACTTTGTTCCTATGACTCCTCCCTTAACCCCACAACCAGACCGCCCGCTGGAACCTACCGCCGCAGCTGAGACCACCTCTACCCAACTGTTTGGAGTACTCTACATTACTTTGAAAGGTTTGGTAGATTCTGTGGTCCCCAACTCTGGACCCTGGTCCTTACTCAGGCGTTCTGTATCTTATATTATCAAGTTAGCACCCATTCTATGGTGGGCCTTACCCGCCGGCTTGGCCGCACCTCACCCCAAGCCGCCCAATGCCTATGACTGGCTTCCTGACAGTCCCCTTGGCTTTGAGGGCAGTGTACGCCTCAACGTATTTTTTACAAGTCTTGATGTTGGTTGGGCTACCTCTATTATAGGGAGATACTCCAAGCTTTTTCAAGTAAAAGTGCATTCCCTTCATCAGATGATAGTAAAAGGAAATTGAAGTCTCAACACCAAAAGTAGACTTGGCCATGGCCTGTATATTTGCCATTTTAAGATGGCAGTCCCAGGTTATCCACTGGCAGATTGCCATTTATGCTCCTTAGTGAGAATAGTGGAAACTCACAAGGATTTCTCTGTGGCAAAGACTCAGCCAGTATTGACAACTTGTTGAAGGTCTTGCTGGCGTACTTGGGATCCACTCCAAAAATGGCCGCAGCTGCCTTGTAGTCACCAGATTCATGCATTAGCTTAAGCAGGATTATCTATTTGATGTCAGGGATGCGCTTCTGGGCGGGCTTAGAGGGAGTAGTTGAATTGGGATCCTGCTCAGGGACTGGCTTGCAAGGCATGGGCACCTTGTTGTAGAAGGCTACTCTTTCTTTAGCACCAACTGTCCCTCATCAGTTCTGAAGAACTCAGGCTCCCTGTCCTCTTCCTGATTGCCATCACTGACTAGGGCTTGTAGCTAGTATCAAGTACAGGCTTCACCTTCTCCAGCATGGCTGACGGGACTGACTCTTGTTGGTATATAATGTCAAACACATATGAAGTAAGTTCTACCTCCTTGTTTCTAACTTTCTTGATGAAGGTAACCTTGGTGGACTTCCAGGTTAGTTTGGGGACTCAAAGGTTGATGCTTTGCACCCTAGCAGCATGTGCTCCTTAAACCGTCTGTGTCAGTGCAGTGTCACTATCAAACTCTCCTCTCCTGTCTCCTTCCCAAGTAGGCATTTGTGTTGCACTAACTCTGTTCTTTGATCCATGGGGGCAACTGCAACCGCAGCGCACAACAGGTGCAATGGTACTCTGTTGCTGTGTTTCTTGCATTTAAAAATTAATAAAATATTAAATAAAACTTAATTAAGTTACTCCCTAATTTTAATTTTTACTTTTTATCTAAATATGAATATTCAATTAATATTTTTTCCCACCCAATATCCCAATTATAGATTTTTATTTCTTAATTAGTTGTTTCTGGTTTTACAACACCCATTTTTGAATACCTGAAATAATTTCCACCCATTTCCTAAGATTTTACGCCAAATTAAGCACCCAACACAATATTTTTAAAATTTACATTTCATATATTGTGTCTTATTTGAGATACCTTTGTATCATTATTGATTACAATCCATTGCACACATTGTGTGAATGATTTTGTTTACGTAGTGAGTTGCTATTGTGTTTTGTTTTTTATTGAGTTTTGACTCACCTTGCTTGGGTGTATTTTGTCACCAATTCACATAGTAAACATATGTACACTTAAAGTCAACTCACACCATTTTGTTTGTGAATCAATGTATTTTGGATTGTATTTTGAATGGTTTTGCTTTGCGCGTGAGCACTTCTTTGCTGTGTTGACTCATTTTGCCCATTAACGCCAATAAACCCTGTTAACAGAGTGTATATTTTAGCCTTATAGTTGTATTTTGCTTAAATATGAAATAATTTTGTTTAAATCTGAAGTATTTTTGTTTGTTTCCATAGCTTCTAAAAACTACTGTATATAATACTCTGAATTCATACCAATAAAGTATTATTCTCTTCTTAAATTTCCCTTTTATTTTTGTTACATATACTTCCCATAAGTATATACAAAACACTATCAAACTTCTCCTAACACTGATTCCCATATTGATCTTTATAAAAGGACTCAATAGTTCCCTATAAATAAATGGCATTAGAAGATTGGTAGGACACACAATTTTGAAAACAACATTTTGAAAAACGCTACTGTAAACTCAGAACCTAAACATAAAAATGCAGGATTGTCAAATCCTTGGTCCAAGTTTCAAATCATTTTTGTGGGATAGCCTTTTTTAATTAAATTAAATTCTTTGTATTTTTATTTGAATTTTTAAAAATGCGGGAACTCATAGACACTTTTCAAAGTTCAAGTTGAACTGCATATTTCCAATGAACAAAATGAATTAACTGGAATCAGATTTGAAGTGTTCAAATCCATCAACCATTTTCATTAAGTTTACTATGTTTTTTGAAATTGCAAGATTTTCAAATCCAAGAACCAAATTTCAAATCACTTTTGAATGCCACTAGTAAACCCATATATTAATTGCGGGAACTGGAATCCAAATTGAATGTATAGTAAGAATCTAGGAAAAATCAACCCAAATCAAGAAGCTCCACTATGGATAAAATCAAATGGAAAATACAATCTCAACAACCATGTTTAGACATGAAATTAAGTGAAATGTAAAATTTTCTAAGCTGGAAATGATGCAATATTCTGCACTCTAAATCATTGATATAGTGACCATAAACGCATATAATGATTATGAGCTACTCTCCTGATGACGCAGAAATTTTTAAAGTTTTTGGCCCCCGGCTTAGCCAAGGGGCCAACAAAACTTCTTTCAAGGAAGAAAATAGAGGGGAAATATAAACCATCAGTCTACTACACTATGTATTCATGTACTGCTATTAAGGATACTTGATTACAGTAGATTTCAGAAAATACTAATAATAAAATAGAATTATAAATTACAATATGTTTTTACCATGTTGCCTTTTCCTTGGTGTGTTGATAATTCTTTTTTTAAGGTGTTTCCATTTAATTGGATGGTTTCACCTCCAGTTGCCTTGGCAATAGGAAATCAAGTTGCCTCTGTGACCATAGTTGGTCTCGGGGTGGCGGCTTGATTTCCTATTGCTAAGGCAACTGGAGGTGAAGCCATCCAATTAAATACAAACACCTTATCAACAGCAAATGAACTATCAACACACCAAGGAAAAGGCAACATGGTAAAAATAGATTGTAATATATAATGCTATTTTATTATTGGCGTTTTTTAAAGTCTACTGTAATCAAGCATCTAAATTTTAGCCATCCTAAAATGGAATAGGGTAATTTTTGATAATTCCTATGATTCCTAAAAGAATCAGCGCAAATCCACTCTAGATCCTTTGACATCCTTTTTGAGACACCCATAAATTATATTTATTTCAAATTCACCGCAATTATAATTTGAAACTTGGTTCTTGGATTTGACAATCCTGCAATTTCAGATTTTTTAAGTTTTCCATGATGTCTATGATTTTTTTGAAATACAGGAAATCTCAAATTGTATATTAGAATCCCAAATTTCTGGTTCATTTATCCTGCATTTTTTTTCTGTGTTTTTTCTTTTGTTAGTTGATTTATCTGCTCAAGAGGTTTGAAATTTGCCAATTTAAATAAATCAAAAAAAGTCAAATTAAATGTTTGATTTTATTAAATATTTTATTTTTCACTCAGCTGAGTTGCCTGCAAAAGTGATTTGAAATTTGGACCAAGGATTTGAAAATCCCACATTTTTTGTTTAGGTTCTGAATTTACAGTATCTTGAAATACGCCATCTCAATTTTAGCTATCTCAATTTTATAGTAAAAACACCATTTTGATTTATGGCATTTTGACTAAGAAAAAACAGCTTTAAAATTTTAGATTTTTTGAACTCCAAAAATTACCCAAAAAATTCACAAAAAAATAATATTCAAAAACATTTCTAGGCTTAAAAATCCTTAGAATTTCATATCTGTAATAAAAAATGGGGTCAATTAGTAACAACATAGTTGCGTAAAGCCCAAAAGTTAAAATAATCCCAAAAACAACTATTTTCATCTATTATCACTATACTTTAAAATAAGCATAGAATTATACCAAATACTAAAAAAAGTCAAAGAATGGTAAAATCAAATAAAATAATAGAGAAGATAAAGAATAGTTTATTGGGAAAGAACTCAAACATTGGTAGAAAGAGCAACTGAGATAGCTTGGAGATGCTCAAGCTTTCTATCCTTAGAATATTAGGCAAGGACCACCTTGCTGATTTCAGTATACTTTTTCACTGCCTTGGTCATCTTGGGGGATCACCCTTGGTCTTCATACCAGTCTTAAAGAGGCGGCAGAGATGACCTGCTGGGTTTTTAAATGGACCATGATATTGTTGAATTTGGGCTTTTGAACCCTGACCCTTGTAGCAAACTGGCTATGGCACCCTTCAAGGGAAGAGGTGGTCTTTATTAAACCAGCTTTTACCTGTTTGAAGAAGTTCCAGGTGATTGATTTACTACCCTTTCTGATGTGGCGTGCTCCTTGAAAGATACCAACCCATTGAGCTTCAAAATATTCAATAAAGGGCGCAAAGGCTGCCTGGTAGGCTATAACATATGGGTGACAGAGTAGGGCATTGTAGAAGGCATTTTTCTCCTCCTTTATAACCAGAGCAATGGCAGCAAAGCAATTTAAGACGTCCTTAGCTTCTTTGATGCCTTAAGAGTTGACCAGCTCATGGAGGTCAAAGCACTTTTGGAGGCAGAGGCAGAGTGCCTACCAGAAGTGGAAGCAGTATCCTTGAGGGGAGCTCTTAAAGACTCAAATGAAGGCATTTGCCTGAGCCTGTTTGAAATCCACTACCAGACATTCATGGTAAAGAAGGCTTTCTGGCTGATTTTTGGGGATGGGGATATCTTCTGCTTGGGATAGGGTCTTCTTCTTGTGCCCTCTGGTCTCCTTGGGCTCCTCTTCAATGGTTGGGAGGATTTCATCAAGATTGGTCTTTAGGATTGTGAGTACACGGACATATTTTTCCTGCTTCTTGTTAGGAAGGATAAAGAATACCAGGGGAAGAACTAGATTAACAACCTGCCCATGAATATTCCAAAGATGGCTGAAGAGCTTTGGGCAGGTTGAGAAAGTGCCATTTGCAAGCCAGGTCTTAAATTTCAGCAGGTTGTGTAGATACTGGCTTGTGACAAAGCAGATAATACGCTCAGGGGCATATTGACCATCATTGTGAAGAAGGAATCTCTCCTCATGGCGGGATAATTTTTGTTCCTCAGTAAGAATCAATTGGCCAATGGATGTAGCACTGATGCCTTCAGTGCTCAGAGCATATCTCTGATCAGTGAGATATCTCTATAGTTTTAAAGCGCCATCAATAGTTGCAAGTTAGGTATCATTTAAATTAAGGAGGGCATCATTGACAATCTCAGTTGCGGTTTGATCCTTGGTGGTTGGGATCACCTGGCAAAGAAACCAGAAGATAAGTTGGTAAAGGGGGTCAAAAGGCTCAGTGCAGTCATGATTGACAGTTAGGGCTTTAAATCCAGTGAACCCATAAGTAGTGAGTCTAGCTGGGCAGCCAATGTTATCAAATTTATAGTGATTTTGGCAGATTGTTTTCTTATCATCATTACAGCTGAAGCTGTAGCCCTTGTAGATAAAGCCAACACCCCCTTTCTTTGTCATTATGGGGTAGCTGGCTGGATAAGTGGCAGGCACAGCAAAGGTACCATTTTTATTACATATATTATGAATGGTATTAAGATCCCAGAGCTCAATTTGGTCATCTGCAGGAGCACCAGGCTTCTGCTCCTCTTCCTCCTCAGGCTCTGATGTGATCAGAGTGGCAATTAAAGTTGAATAACTTCTCTTGGGGGTCTGAGGGGGAGTACACAAATGGAGAGTGAGGAGGGGTAGGACTGTTTTCCTCTGGCTCAGGTGATAAAGTTGGAGTCTTGGGGGAGCTTTGGCTTTAGAAGGCTGCTTCTTTGGGGTAGTCTTGGCCTTTTTGGCTTTTTGAGGAGTGATCTTGGACTTCAAGGCCTTGGAGGCCTTGGGCGCAGCTTTGGTAGTTGGCTTGGGAGGCATTTGAAAGTGAATTAGTTTAAAAATATTAGCAATTTGGGGGTTGTTTTTAAAGAGAAAAATGAGAATGTTTTTAATATTAAAAGTAGTAATATTTTTACACAGAATTTTAAAGAAGATCTAAAAAATATAATATCAAAATTCCAATGTTTTTTTGTTTTTAAAAAAAAGTTTATTATTAATGCAAGTATGCAAAACTTTGAGTTTTGACTGAAAACTTGCTTTCAAAATGGCGTTTTTGAAGTGACGTAATCAAGGTGTCATAGCTCAAAAACATAGTGTTTTTGACCATTTTTTTATTAAATTAACAAATTTACGGTGGAGCTACCTCAACCGGGCCAAAGAGTAAAACTTGAATTTCTCAAAAACTAGCTAATACAACTGGGGTGTCATGCCCTTCCCCAAAGGGCAGGCTTCTTGAGATAATTAATTTATTTTTCACTTTTTACTTATCTTTCAGTTATTTATTAATATCCAAAATTTAGGTTAAATTGTTAATAATTTAGTATTTTAAAGTAATCTTACCTTTGTTTTTTGTGATTTGTGTTTGAATTGTTGTTTTTGTTGTTGCTCTGACCACTGATTTTTTATCCACATATATTTCTACTTTAAGTTAGAATAATTTTCATCTATCTTTACCTTTCAAACTCCTGCTTATGTCTTTGCTGATCTCTCCCCAGCTTCAAAGTACTGATCAGTGCATAGTACTGGCTTCTGTTACCCCTTTTCTGGTTCTGGTTTTCCAACTTCTCCAGTTGCTCCTCTCCTTGGCTGCTTCCTCCTGACTATCAGTGCCAACAGAAAAGGCTTTTCTTCTATAAATAAAGAGCTTTTGAAGAGTAGGCTTTAAGCCAAAATTCTAAGTGATTTCTTCCCCTTAAACTTTACAATTTTTAAAAACTTCAATTTTGTCAATTTTTAGAATTTTGTTTCTTCAAATCCATTTTCTTAGTTTAGCTCTTTCCCTTATCCAAATGGAACTTGTAAAACAATAAGCATTAGGCTTGTTGTATCCATTTTTTTCTCTTAAGGAGTCTTTCAATAGTTATATGTTCCAATTTGCAGATGGAGAATATCCTAATATTATTATCCTTTAGTTACAAACTGTTCACTATTGAACACTTTATTCTATCTTCTTTGCTTAGGGTTTTTAAACTCTATTACTTCATTTGTTACGCAATATAGGTTTTTAGCGGGTTTTTGTAAGATCCTCTTACATACAGTACCTACATTCTTATATCTTCTAAATTTGAATCCCAATGCTTTGCACGCCTTAGTTTATAATCTTGCACCATTATGGGCAAGACCTTACATTATTTTGGCTTCACATGGGATTGACCCAGGCAACACTTTTTCCATCTCTTCTATTATTTTTCTAGCCTTTTTTCTCTCTATTATTATTGTAACTTTGTTATATCTAGTAGTTTTCTTACTTGGTTGGTTATATGATAAGGTTTTTTGTAATAAGGAGGATCATACCCCCACTACTTACACCAACCAAACAGTAGTTCTCAATACCTTAGCCCATAGTTCACCACCCCCTAGTATTTTTAACACTCTAGCTTACGCACAGGCCCACTTTATTGCTTACAGGTCTGAGTTCTCCACCAACTCCCAGAAGGTCCTCTACCTTGTTGAGAAGCTCACTGGTCAATACAGAGATTGGTTTAGCTCTCATTTGATACTCAACCCGGTCATCCTTCAGAATTATGACCTCTTTGTCAGTTCACTCCTATCTTTCTCTGGAGAAGACAAGGAGTCATCCATTCCCTCCGTGTCTTGGTTTGCAGGTCTCACACAAGGTTCTCTTCCACTTGGCAAATACAACTAGAAGTTTTTTTCCCTTCAGTCAAGACTACAAGCCTCTGACGCTGAGGCTTGCAGCTTCTACAAGATAGGCCTCAACAGATTGCTCCAGGAATTTTTGGTCTACCATGATCTCCCTGACAAACTAGAACCTCTTATCAGAGAAGTGGTTAAGTGGAATTGGAAATACCTTTTTTCAAAGACACACTCTTCTTCTAACCTATCTCCTACAGCCTGGTTGTTCATTCCAGACAAGGCCTTGCCCTCTTCAACTCCTCCACCTGGCACCAAGATAAAATCTGGGGGAGGTTTTGCCTTACTGCTGAGGAAGTCCTTAGAAGAAGAAACAACAACCTCTGCTCTTACTGTGGATCAAAGGATCATCTCCTACCAGCCTGTCCTCTTTCCAAACGTCCTCCCCTTGTCAAAAAGTCCTCCACCCTCACTTTGCTGTCCCTTAACAACACCTCCAAGTCACCTACTGTCCTAGTGACCATTCATGGACCCTTGGGAAAGATCAAGGTGCTTGCTCTTCTTGAAACTGGCGCTGATACCAACTTCATTGAGGATAAACTTGCCAAACTACTTGTACTCCCTGCCTTTGGATCTCTTGACGTTAAGGTGGGAAACAATACTCTCATTGGCGCCACACCCATCCTCTAACCTGTCACCATTGACTTGGAGGGCTCCCCATTCTGCGTCACTTGTAACTCTTCCCCCAACTTATCTTTTTCTTTCATACTTGGATTCCTGTGGCTGAGAGAGTATTTGCCTAACTTTGATCATCCAAACAACAAGATATCATTTACATGCAATGAAATTGTCAAATTGTTGTCCCTTGTGCCAGGTACCCTTGGCTTGACTTCCTCCAAACCAAACCTGACTGCTATCTCCAGTACCATTTCAGATACCCTTTCCTCCAAGGACAAAGATAGATTACCTTACTGTTACTCTGACTTCAAGGATCGTTTTAGTGAGGAGAAATATAACTTGCTACCTCCCCATAGGCCCTACAATATTCAGATAAACCTTAAGCCAGGCACCACTCCCCCCTGGGAAAGGCTTATTCCTCTCTCTGACTCCAATAACACTCTACTAAAGAATTACATCAATGAGAAACTCTCCAAGGGCTTCATCTCTCAATTGACTTCCCCATCTTCTTCCCCCATCTTCTTTGTCAGTAAATCCAATGGCTCCAAGCGCCCTTGTGTAGACTATAGAGCCCTCAATGAGATCACAATCAAGGATAGATGTCATATTCCTTCTGCTGAGGCTCTGACAGATTGCCTTGCCGGTAGTTCTGTATACACCAAGATCAATCTCCAAAGCACTTTCAACCAGATCAGAATCTCTCCTGGCCACAAATGTAAGACCGCGTTTTGTACTCCATTCAGGCTATAAAAGTATAATGTAATGCCTTTTGGCTTGTGTAATGCTCCCTCCACCTTTCAGGCCCTCATGAATGAGGCACTTCTTCCATTCCTTAACAAGTTTGTTGTCGTCTATCTTGATGATATCCTCATATACTCCTCTTCCTTTGACAACCACGTCTCCCATGTCTGCCAAGTACTCCAGAGACTTCAAGATTACAACTTTTTTGCAAAATCTTCCAAGTGCTTGTTCTTCTGCACCGAGGTTGATTTCCTTGGTTACGTTGTCACTCAAAACAGTTTTGCTGTCTCTCCTAGCAAAGTGGATGCTATCCAGAACTAGCCGGTTCCTAAGACTTGCTCACAACTTTGTGGCTTCCTTGGATTGGCAAACTATTGCTGTAAGTTTGTGGAAAAGTTTCTTCTCTAGTTTTACCACTCACTTCCCTCACTTCTCCCTCTGTTCCTTTTGTCTAGACACCTGAGGCCCAGCTTGTGTTTGAGGCTATGAAGGCCGTCTTTGTCTCCACTCCTGTCCTCCTTATGCCTGATCCTTCCAAACCCTTCTTGGTTGAGACTGATGCCAGCAACTATGCTGTTGGCGGTGTTCTCCTTCATCTTGGGGGGATGGGATGCAACACCCTGTTGCATACTTCTCTCAAAAGCACCTTCCAGCTGAACAAAACTACCCCGTACACAACAAGGAACTTCTTGCCATCATCAAAACACTCAAGCATTGGCGTCGCTATCTTGAGGGAATCAACAAGCCTTTCCTCATTTATACAGACCATAAGAACTTGCTTTACTTCACCAAGTCACGCCGCATTTCCCAAAGACACGCTAGATGGGTACTGGAGCTGTCAAATTTCTGCTTTAAATTGTGTACAAGAAGGGTGTACTTAATACCCTACCTGAAGCTCTTAGTTGTCATCCTTCATTATCTGATGTTGACAAAGACTACAAACTTCTTAACACCAAGATGGTCCTTCCACCCAAGAGCTTTCTGAAACTTAATGTAATCAGTACTACAACTCCTTTATACTGAAGCAAATCCATGAATCTCAGCTTTCTGATAAAGCCTCATCTCAGATCATTGACGCTCTTACAAACAATAAGACAGTCACAAATCCTTCCTTCTCCCTGCTGGATGGTGTGCTATACTTTAACAACCTTTTGGTAGTTTCTTCTCCAGACCTTTAACAGCTTCTAACCATCACGTTTAATGACTCCTTTGCTGCAGGCCACTCTGGATGCAAGAAAACACTTTATAAACTCTGTGATCACTTCTGGTGGCCAAAGATGTCCACCTTTGTCAAGTCATACGTCATTAGTTGCCTAGTTTGTCAGAGAAGCAAACACTCCACCCAGAAACCCGCGGGTCTTCTATGTCCCCTCCCAGTCTCTGAAGGTCCTTGGCAGTCTGTCTCTCTGGATTATATCGTCCAGCTTCCTCAGTCCAAAGGTTTTGACGCCATACTGGTCATTGTAGACAGATTCTCATAGCAGGCTATTTTTACTCCATGCAATTCTAACATTACTGCAAAGCAGACTGCTTCCCTCTTTGTCAAGAGCGTCTTCATCCACCATGGTACTTCAAGAGATATTGTCTCCGACCGTGGACCACAATTCTTTTCTCTGTTCTGGAAGGAGTTTATGACTCAGCTAGGTGTTCACCTTTCCCTTAGCACCTCTTATTATCCCCAGTCTGATGGGCAAACCAAACGTACCAATCAGACACTAGAATGTTTCCTTTGCTGTTTTTCCAACAAACAACAAGACAATTGGGCTTCTCATTTACCTTTGGCCCATTATTCCTACAATGCTACTCCTCATTCCTCTACCAAGATGACTCTGTTCATGGCAAACTTAGGCTACACTCCTGCCTTTGTTCCTTCTGTCACCTCTTCTATCTGTTCCCCGTTAGCCAAAGAGTTTCTTGCCCAGCTAGAACTCATCCAGAATTCCTTAAAAGAGAATCTCTCTAAGGCTATTGAGGTTTACAAGGTCCAGGCCAACCGTCATTGTCAGGAGGGAAAGGGCATTCAGGTCAACAACCTTGTATATCTAAATACAAAGAATCTTCTCATCAGATGGCCTTCCCGTAAACTTGGCCCACGGTTTATAGGGCCTTTTCCCGTAACAGAAAGGGTTGGGAAGGTTGTATATTGTATCCAGCTTCCTCCAGGGTATCACATTCATGACGTTTTCCACATATCTCTCCTCAAACTCCAGACTTCTCCTCCTCCTTCTCATCAGAACAACAAAGCGCCTCCTCCTCACATGGTCCAAGGGACCCCTGAATATGAGGTTGACTCTATTATCAATCATTGTTATCACTATGGTAAACTCCAATACTTCGTTCTTTGGAAGGGATATTCTGTTGAGGAGAGTTCTTGGGAGCCATTGTAAAATCTTGAAAACTGTCCTGAGGCCATCAATTCTTATATCCAAGAACATCCTGAGATTAGATCTGGAGGGGGTAATGTCATGCCCTGCCCCAAAGGGCAGGCTTCTTGAGATAATTAAGTTATTTTTCACTTTTTACTTATCTTTTGATTATTTATTAATATCCAAAATTTAGGTTAAATTGTTAATAATTTAGTATTTTAAAGTAATATTACCTTTGTTTTTTGTGATTTATGTTTGAATTGTTGTTTTTGTTGTTGCTCTGACCACTGATTTTTTATCCACATATATTTCTACTTTAAGTTAGAATAATTTTCATCTATCTTTACCTTTCAAACTCCCGCTTACGTCTTTGCTGATCTCTCCCCAGCTTCAAAGTACTGATCAGTGCATAGTACTGGCTTCTGTTACCCCTTTTCTGGTTCTGGTTTTCCAACTTCTCCGGTTGCTCCTCTCCTTGGCTGC
The DNA here is from genome assembly GCA_014839935.2 of Entomophthora muscae. NCBI lineage: Eukaryota > Fungi > Entomophthoromycota > Entomophthoromycetes > Entomophthorales > Entomophthoraceae > Entomophthora > Entomophthora muscae. Next base: position 604,001 of record QTSX02000014.1, on the reverse strand, counting down.
TTCCTCCTGACTATCAGTGCCAACAGAAAAGGCTTTTCTTCTATAAATAAAGAGCTTTTGAAAAGTAGGCTTTAAGCCAAAATTCTAAGTGATTTCTTCCCCTTCAACTTTACAATTTTTAAAAACTTCAATTTTGTCAATTTTTAGAATTTTGTTTCTTCAAATCCATTTTCTTAGTTTAGCTTTTTCCCTTATCCAAATGGAACTTGTAAAACAATAAGCCTTAGGCTTGTTGTATCCATTTTTTCTCTTAAGGAGTCTTTCAATAGTTATATGTTCCAATTTGCAGATGGAGAATATCCTAATATTGATATTCCTTTAGTTACAAATTGTTCACTATTGAACACTTTATTCTATCTTCTTTGCTTAGGGTTTTTAAACTCTATTACTTCATTTGTTACGCAATATAGGTTTTTAGTGGGTTTTTGTAAGATCCTCTTACATACAGTACCTACATTCTTATATCTTCTAAATTTGAATCCCAACGCTTTGCACGCCTTAGTTTATAATCTTGCACCATTATGGACTAGACCTTACATGGGGTTAAAAAGCACTCAGTTGTTTAGAGGAGGCCAAAAAATATGTATCTTCAAAGTTTCATATGTTTTCTTACATTTTTTAATTCTATGATAATTGACGTGAAACTATACTTTTGAGAAGTGAAAAGCAGGAATTGTGGTGGGGGAATTGATATAGCGCATCCTGGCGCCATAGGTATTTTTCCCTTATTTTTCCCTATCCATTGTGCGCATCAAATCACCTGGGTGATATGATACTCAGTGGAATTTGAAGTGACGTAAATCAAAATGGCGTAATCACCCTCCTTCCATATTAAAATCACTATTAAAATATTTTATTAAGAGAACCCTTATCAATGTATACATGTATAATAAAGTTATAAATTACATATAACAAAGCTGGTTTTTTTACCCAGCAATGACAATCACTAGAATGACTATCATAGTGACATCTATTTAGGTTGTTCTTAGTATAAGTGTCTTGGATTAATACTATAGGAACATCTTCTGGCACTATACAGCAGGTTTTGTTTTAGTTCAGTTATAAGCTTATTTTAGTTAAAGATAAATAGTGTGATTCAAAATGAGGTAAAGTCAAGATGACGTAAACACACCCCACACTTAGTGATTTCATATGTAAATAAAGTTAGCAAAATGAGATTTAATTAATCTGACTCTAAGTGACAGAATCAAGATGGAGTAAATTTGAGATGCCACATTAATAAAGTATATGTAAATTTTAGCTATTTTTTATTTTTTGTTATTCAAAATCACTAACACAAAAAACCATCTCAAATTAAATTTGAGATGGCATCAATTGAAGTGGAGTTTTTGAGATGGTGTGTCCTACCAGAAAATTAGGCTTTAAGCCAAAATTCTAAGTGATATATTATCTTTAATTCTTTTTCTAAATTTTAAACCTTTTTTACTTACATTTTACCTTTAAATTTTTAAGATTTAAATTCAGATTAGTTCAAATTTATATAATTTCTTAGTTGTAATAAAATTTTTAGACAACAAGCCTTAGGCTTAATTTACCCTATATTTTCTTTAAATAAATTTTCTAACAATTGTATGCTTTAATTTTCAGATGAGAAATACCCCAAGATTGATATTTCTTTGGTAACAAATGGATCTTTACTAAATATATTACTCTATCTTTTATGTTTAGAATTTTAAAATTCAATTGCCCCTTTTGTTACTCAATAAAGGTTTTATGCTGGTCTTTGAAAAGTTATACTCCAGACTTTTTCTATAATTTTGTATCTTCTTAACCTTAATCCCAACGCTTTTCACACTTTAGTCTATAATCTTGCACCATTATAGGCAAGACTTTGCATTATTTAAAACATACTAATTGCCAACCCCTTGGCAAGAACTAGAGAACCAGAGTTCTTTAACCACAAAGAAAATAGGTACACTTTGAAGCCCAGAATTTTTTGCAATAAGTATAATTATCTGCCTCCTACCTAGTACTCATGACTGTCAGGAGTGATAACTTTCCCTTTTCTGAAACTCAAGGTATAGAGTGCGTTTGAACCCTGCTTACAACTGCCTATGGGCTGCCAGCCCTGAAAACCAGGGGGCCAGCTGCCTGATTTTTTTGGATCAAATCCCCTTGAGCCCAGACTGCAAATACCCTTAAGAATGAAGACACTAGGGAGAACTTGGCAGCCATGGCTCAGTAAAAAAAAGCAAATTGCCTAATGGAGGCAAATTAGTTTCTACCATTAGCTTGATGAGTTTGAAGCCTATCTTGGTGGCCAATTAAGATTCACACCTGAGGAAAACGCGGACCTGAAGCCCACTTTTAAGATTATTGCTCAGGAACAGAAGGTTTGTGCTACCCTTTCTAAGAATCCAGCCAATGAACACCCCTGAAACAGTGCCATTTTGCTGTCTCAAAACTTAGGTGTCTTGTTCACCCAAATCCACATTTCCCAATCTTATGAAAAATCTCCTGTAGTAGATGTAAAGTCTAGTAACAAGGTACTATATAAACCTGTGGTCCTTGCACTAGACTTTATTGCCATTTTTAAAAAAAGCTATGAGATATTGGCTCTCACAATTATTTCCATATTTTATCTTATTTATCTGCCAATTTAACTCTAATCCCTCTGGCATTTCTGCCTCACCACCCATAACTTGTTGTCTTCAGGTGCCCCCTTTAGTCCTGTCCACTTCACAGAGTATTCTTTGAAGCCTGAATATAGATATTAAACCTCTGACCTTATACTAGCGCAAGATTATTTGGCCTGCACTAAAGAGTTGACCAGATATAACAGAAAGGGCCCTTGGTTTATTACTGATCTCCAACTGTTTAAGGATAAGCACACCTTCCTCCTTGCCTATCAACTGGACATGTAGCACCTCTCACCCCCAAACCAATGCTCATGCCTGCACCTAAACTTCCCTTAGATCATACCAACAAGATGTTTGGAATAGTGTACATCACCCTTACTGGGGTGATTGACACTATTGTTGGATTCTTGCGCAAAGTAGCAAGAAGGAGTTGACTTCAACAAATATTAATCCAGCTCTTTGAAAGAACTGAAATGTTGGGAAAGCTGGAGAAGGGAACTGCTATTGTTTGACAACATTAAAGCAATGATTGTGACATAAACACAGAATCTACTAGACTGGGATTTGGTGTCGGTAAATATCTTTTAAACTGAGGTCAAATCACTTAAAATTCAAAAGGATCACACCCAAAAGTATTTACTTAGAGAAAGATAATGATAAGTTTATTGACAATAAAAAGGTTAGGTCTTATACCCTTAAGCGGATTATGTGATCTCAAAGGATAGCTTGGTGCATCCACACTATTCTCTGCAGCTTGGATAGGAGGTTTTGACACTTTGAGAAGTTGAGCTCCTTTGTATTGCCTGGCAGTGGAGCTGATTTCACAGGACTAGCTTCAGTAGAAACTATTTTATCCATAATTCTATATTGTGGGAGACTCATTCCATTTAGCTCAGTTGTAGAAGTTAAGTTTACCTTATTTGAAGATTCAAGAGATTTACCTAGAGATTTGGAGTGTATTGACTCCTAAATAACTATCATTTTGGCCTCTGGCCTGTGGTCTTGGGTGGGGAAATTGTAAATTCACTGCCACCCTTGGTCTTGGATCAAACCATTTCCCCCATCACACCAAGAAAGGCCCAAAAAAACAGCCAAGCTGCTCAACTCTTTAGAAGATTTGGCACATACTGTCAATGAAAGATTTGTTGTTGCATACCCTGTGGAGTCTTCACCCTCCACTGCCCCTCCCAAGGAAGAAGCCCTGATTAATTTAGATTGTTTATTAGTCTTGTGTTGACTGTTGTTAAAGAGAATCAGTATCACCCAATCAAATTGCTCCACATCAGTTTCATTAGAATCAATTGATCAACAAGGTTCTGAAGGCAATTCTAGCTAATCAGAGGGTGGTTCATAAATTAGCTCAAAACTTTTCAACTCTCCTGACTCAGGTCAGCAAATATTATCTTCCAACCAATTGGACACAGTCCAAGTGGTCATGTGATCTAATCTCCAGTAACTCACTCCTTTTAACAAAGCAAGGGGACTTTGAGTCCTCTGTTTGTCAATTTTTCAATCTATTAAAATTTGGAAACAGTTACTCTATACTTTGTCATTTAGTTTGTTGGCTCTGTTTTGGAGTCTTTTTTGAACCTAAGTAAAGTGTTAGTTGTCCTCACTTTAAACCTTGTCTTTACCAGCCCCCTTTTGAACCCAGTTGTATCTTCAAAGTCCCTAAGTCTGGTTTTAGTACTTAGTTGTTTCATTTATTGTTTTTGCTTTTGACTTGCCTATCCAAACTCTAAATTTAATTCAAGATTCTTTATAAATCTTATTATTATTTCAAGATTTTGCTTGATTTCATTGTTTTTGAACCTGCTTTTGCCTTTACACCCGTGCAAGCTACCTGAGATTGTTGTCAAGGCTACCAGGTGTCTACTGCTGTTGTTTTTGGTTTTCTTGTGGCTGCCCATTATACAATAATTTCTATAACTTTGAGGTCCAAAATTTGCATCTTAGACTACAAATTTCTTGGAGTTTGCAATTATGATCCTCCCAGCTTTAAAATTTGTGATGTTTTCCCTGGCTCCTTTCTTGTTACTTCCTTGGTCATCTTATCCAGATTTATGGTCTCAAATCTCCTCTTCTGCTCACTTTGTGAGAGACAATTCATCTAGTCTCCTGCACCTTCCCAGTGAACTTATCATTGCTGGGGAGGCATTAGCCAAGAGCTTAACTTGTGATGACTTGGATTTACATGCTGTTGATTACACTGTGCCTGGCTTCACATTAGAAGAGGCGCCAGGATTCTCCCCTCCAAGTCTGGAGGAGGACAACTTGGTACCTCTTCAAGCACCTGTGAGATGGCCTTCCTCCCCCACTTGTACACCCTGGTTGCTCACTGGGCTAGCGCTGATGGGGCTGAATGCATACTTCCATTGGCTGTCCCTTGTGTCCTCCCTTTGGTCCCCTTTCCAAGAAGCCATCCCAGTACTCCACTGGGCGGCATCCTGGTGGTTCATCTTGCTGGGATGGGAGCTGAACTTAGTTAGTTTAGCCCCCCTCTCTTACAGAAATATATATTGTACCTCTTTACATTAGCACTGATCTTATGTTGGGATTTACCCACTCATCACCTGGCCCACCTGATCCTGTAAAACAACAGGCCAGCCACCCAAGGTTGGTTTCCTGACAATGACTCCCCCTGAACTCACATCCCAACTGCTCATAAGATGCTGTGGCAGTCTATGATGCCACTCCCAACCAGCTCTTTAGATTATTATATATTACTCTGACAGGCTTGGTGGACTCCATGATTTTAAATTCTGGCCCAAGGTCTCTTCTTGGTTGATCCCTTTCTTATATTATCAAGTTGTCCCCTATCTTATGATGTGTGTTACAAATCTATCCTGAAGGGGGTTCCTCAGAACTTGCAGGCCAACGGCCCACAGGCCCTGAAGGGAGGGCCCACCACATGATGGGCGCTAACTTTATAATATTTGATAAGGGCTTCCTGAGAATGGCTCAGGTTCCACTAGAGAGCACCATGAAATTGATGAGGCCAGTAAGAGTGATATACATCATCCCAAATATTTGGGTTGAAGTGGATTCACTGACAGCAACTGATTCTTGTGGGCAGTTGGGCCGCGGGGTGAGGGGTGAAGTCATTGGCACTAGGTAGGCAGGCAGGTAGTTGCATTTGTCTCAGAACAGCAGGGGGCACAGTGATCCAGGCTTCTTCTCAGCCAATAACCTCAGTCTCTCTGGTCCTGGCTTCAGGGTTGTGGACTAGAATTTCCTCTAAGGTGAATTCTGAATCCTCCGGGTCAGGAGGGTATTCAGTAAAACGCACCAGGCCAAAAGGTGCTCCTGGTGGATGGTATAGTTTGGGTGGTCTGTCTGTGGTTTCTTGGGGTTAGTTGGCATAAGGGGCAGTGATGTAGAGGTTAGACTGCAAATGAAAGAGAACTAAAATCAAATATGGGATGACCTGGTTGAACCAAAGGTTCATATCACTTTAATGTAAGAATGGCAATATACAACTTCCTGGCAGCTCAGGGTATAAGCATGCCCATCTGCCATGGGAAAACTTTTGCAAACCCCCTTGGGCTGGGTGATATCATCTACCAGGGTTTGGAAACTCTTGGTGGCGTCCTTCATGGGGGATTTCTCAATGGTTGAATTGGGGTGGGGAAACTCAAATTCCCTTTTTGATCCATAGGATTTATCATCCTCTGGCGGCCCACATTCTAAAAGAAGTTTCTTAATTTTCTCATTGGCAGTGGCCCCAGTTATCTCAGGATTGTTGCTCAGGTCAGTGCTCTCATTGGCAGAGCTAACAGGATTCTTCTGCAGGTAGGGCATCAGCATAGGTGACTCCAAGTTGGTAGGTCTCAGGAATTCCCCCAAAATTGAGTTTGTTTCTGGTTTGAACCCAAAAAATTGTGGGTGGCCAGATAGCTGGGCCTGCAGGCTGGCGGCCTGCAGGGTTTCAGGGCTTAAATTATGTTGTTGGGATTACTTCACGTGCATTGCTAATAGGAGTTTGTCACTTGTGACAGTGGGACCTGCCCTCTGACCCTCAGCCCACCACCTGTGTCAAATAACACCCCACCAAGCATCTGGTATCATGACACCTGCCCATGTTTTTTGTCCTCCTGGTGCTCTGTTTTGCCCTGTACATTTTACTAAATATTCACCCAACTTAATTAATCAGAATTCAACCTGAAAAATATCCTTCTAGCCAACCCTCTTGTTATAAGTAGAACCCCTGAACCCTTCAAACATGAAGGCATCTGATATAATATCAAACCCTGACTATTTGGGACAAATACAAATATTTGCCCACCTACTTAGTCCACATGACCCCTCCCACCACCCTTTGGCCTAACCACCTGCAAGATTATGTGGTCAGCACTGAGACTACTTCTACTCAAATATTTGGAGTATTATATATTATTCTCACTGGCTTAATAGATTCCTGGCCCTCACAACTGAACATTGGTCTCTGGTTGGGCGCTTGTTCTCCTATATTAACAAGTTAGCACCAATAATTTGGTGGGCTTTACCTTTGGGGCTGGTGGCCCAGCCCACACCCGCACATGATCACCAACCTCACACCTGGTATCCTAAAATCCCCTCTGGTTTACATTTTTTCTTGGAAAATCTCTCTATTTCTTAGCTGCCCATTTCAAGTAGGGCTATGGCAGATGAGAATGCAACAATCACAGTATTTACTGCAATTCTCATGTTTCAAATACTGTGCTTTTGGATTCTCCTAACTTAGGGGGATACAAATTTACTGAAATGGGTTCAGAGGAAGAAGGATTTCCTTTTCCAGACTCCAGTGCCACCCACCTGGCTTCTGGTGGATCTCCAGGCGGAAACCAAGGGGATGAAAATTGCAAAAAGTAATAAAAACTAAATTTTTGAACAACTTTTTAATTTGAAATTCTATCATTTTTTTTAAAAAATTGAAACAAGCAAACTTCTTAAGGCCAACTTTTCAACAGCAAGATCTGAAAACAGCTCTCACGCCAGTGGTGTAGGAAGGAAACACTTCTGAAAAGTTGTTTTCAGCACAATCTTTCTGGAATTGTTTCCTGATCTGAAACAAACAGCTGCTCTATTATAAAGCAGCTAACGTTCCAGATCCGATGTAGCCCTAATTCCAAGTACAAGGCCTTTTTTATCAGTGCTTGTGAGAACCTCTTGGTGACTATTATCCATGGGTACTGATACACAGGATTGAAGACTCCCTTCTTAATTGTCTCCCCTAAGCTGCTTACCACTGCCATCAGCTTCTTGAATAAATACCTGGTTGGTAGCAAGATTTGTTGCCATACATATCTATATATTACCAACATGCTTAACCTAAAATTCTTAATAAATATAATTCTACCACTATGTGATGTCTTATCAATAATATTTTCTTAAAGTCTTAAGTTGGCAATAAAAGGAATATCAAATCTAAATGTACTTCATTTTTTCAATCCTTTTCCTTGTATGCGTTGATAATCGATTCTCTTTGTACTCGGTTTAATTTATTCCAGACACTTGTATATGCTCATCGCAAACCTAGATTATCACTCTACCGGCCGAATTATTGTGCTGTCGTGATAATTAAATTTATATGTAGAAACCTAAAACTTTAGCCATCATAATTGAAACATCTCGAAATCATTAAAGTTGAAAAGCTACTGTAGTGGTGATAGAAACCAAAAACAAAGTGGGAAGAAGAAGTTTTTTGTTTGTGGTGATCCACTTTGTGGTCACCGCGTTCGGGATTCATAGCGTTCGCCACCAGAGAAAAATTTCTGGAGTTAAGTAGCTATGTGGTGGATAGCAAATGACATCACGATCACATGCAATTTGAATGCAATTGTGATACCTTCAAGCTACTACCAAGTCACATAGTATATAAACAGTTGAACCAAGGCTACTCTTGATAGAGAATCCAGTTGTACTTCTCACCCAAATTTACTATTTTTTCTTTACTTACATTTTCATAATCAGATATGCCTACCTTTAAATCTGCATCCGAATTTATATGTAACCCTTAAAGCTTTTTAACTTACTATTCTAAGCAAAAGGGAAATTTAAGTTTTATTTGGGAAAAGTCGTTAAACACCCGGTTCATCTTCTTCAAGCACTTTCTTTTCTAAAGAAGTTTTTTTGAACAGCTGTATATCAATGCCAAAACTTTAAAACGATATATAAAACTGGTTAAATTTGCTTCGATATTGGATTAAATTTGTTATCATTGTTTAGTAGAGACTTTAGACTAAGTTTCTGAAGCCTCAGCTTTAATATTCTACTTTGACTTATTTATTTATAGCTGACATGAGAAATGAGCGAAAAATCCTTTCAATAAACTAAGTCCCCGGAAAACCAGATCAAGGGCAGTATCAAACCCAGTTGAAATCGATGCTATTAAATCGACAACTGGTCTGAATCTTTCCCAGGAGTCTTCAGGATTTCCGAATTCTACTCCCTCGTTCGGAAACTAGGCTTACAAAGAACTAATTATAATGTAGATGGTCTGGATCAGCAGACTCTAAGTCGCAAATCGCTCCTCAACAGAGCTCTGGTCATAATAGCCAGGCCTTTAACTATGATTTGGTTCAGCAGCAAACGGAGCTATCTGTAAATAAAGTGGCTGAATATTTTCGAAGTGAACTATTGAGTAAGCTAACTCTAGCACCTTGAACTGGACTATACAAGCCATATTTTCTTGCATCTTATTTCAATTCGATTTTTTAGTGGCAGGCGAGGATCTCCTTTTGCTTGAAAAGTTTAATCGGCTAACGAAGGAGCAGTTTGAAGAGATGAGCTCTACTGCCCAAGATCTCTTAGCTGGAGGCTCAAAGATGCAGCAAGCATGTAAACTGACCTGTGTTTTATAATTTAATTTTTAGTTTCTGATTTCGAACCATTATTAAACCAAATCGACGAAATCAGCCTGCAAGTAGATTATCTTGAGCTTGTAGCTAATGAGCTTGATGAATACTCTTATGATCTAGGTAAGTTGTTTTCAGTTTTTTTTATAACACAGAAAGTTATGATTTGATTGTTTTTAAATATTTGTCTAAGCTTCTCTTATAAATGTGTATTTTATAGCTCCACTGAATTTTGTCATCTTATTTGTTTTATCTCTTTCATTAGCCTTAACTATTTCATTTAGAGGAAAAAGTCAAGACTATCAGACGCCGTAAAGAGCTTCAAAGGAAATCACATGGTTCTTATAGCAATGCGCCAAATTCCTCTAGTAGTAGCAAGCGTTAATTTAACATCTCATCACCTTTTAGCAACATAATTTTAAACCAGATATCTCCATTCCTAGAAAAGTTTGAAATTGCTTTTTAGAAACTGTTGCCCACCTTTCTTAAAGTATTTATCCCTTTAAATCTAGTCTTTAAATTTATTACATGCCTTTTAGAGCACTTAAATTCTAGCTAGAATTGGTCAACATAATGTCATTTTCCACATCAGCCATTTGAAATTTAATACAATTGTCCAAATATTTTGCACTATTGTTTGCTGTTTAATACAAAGTTACAAAGAGGGAAAATAAGTAAGTCTAAATAGTGGGTTTATTTAAAATGCAGGAATTATATAATTTTAGGATGTGGCTTAATGGGAGTACTATCTTTGCATCGAATGTACTGTTCTTAAAGGTAAATCAGTTTAGCTTCTTATTTAAAAATTAGTTGCTGTGAGGCCTCATGTGCAGACTTGGCTTGAGAGACTCCGACTTTAGGTTCTTGGAGATCCAAGCCAAGTAGTAGGCCTTTTCAGATGGGTTCATGACTTGCCAGGGATCAACTTCACTATTTAACACTGCCTTAGCTTATGTTTCACATAAAGTTAAAACATCATAATTTTACATCTAATTCTTAAAAAGTACATAAGAAATGAAGCCAGAGAAATTTAAGATCCATTAAAGTTTAAAACTTAATAGGTTAACCTTGGGGTTTCATGCATTAGTAAAGTTTATAGCTGTGAGGGTAAAAAGATCAACCCAACTTAAAAGTGAAGCCAACCTAAATAAAATAAGAATGGGATGGGTTATGACTGTAGATAATCTTTATTAAATCAATTAATAAGCAAAAAAGCCAGGCATTAACTGAATTCCTAACCGGATATGCCACGAAATAAAATAAAAAAATAATAACAGATTTGATACAGTAAACAAAAAATCCAGTACATTAAATGCAATAGATTGGGCTTTTTTCCGGGATTTAAGTAGTTCATTTATTATGCTTTATCAACACCACCAGATTACACAAAATACAAAAAATAGAGCAGCCTCCTAATCAAATTTCACAGGCGCAAAAAGAAATGGACTCACACAAGTCAATTATAGTAAGATCCTAGAATAGGAAAAGGATCTTGAAATAGTCTTCCATGCAGATCCAATTGAAAACCCATGTCATTTTATTAACTTTTTGAGTTCTTATTTAGTTATCAGCTTTGAAATACTGTCCAAATAGTGACCGTCAGGAATTCTGAGTTCTACGGGGCAGCTGGACCATTACTCTTTTGGCTCATAGGCTGCCATTGCCTAGGTGGTACCCCACCATCAAAGCTTGATATAGGGCTTATGTGATTCTGATGATAGATTCAGGTGATTGGAATATAGCCATTACTCCAAAGTCTGATCTATATTGCTGTTGAAAATTGAAAAAAATTAACAGGATAATCACTATACCTTTGAATTAAATTCAAACATACAATATTAATATAATTTTATTGGTCTACGAGTAGGTAAAATGCCCTTGGGTTTACTCCACGCTTATAGGGGTATTTCATATTACTAATTACAGTCATGACATGCTTTGACATTCCAGCGCACTGTGGCTTGGTTGGGTTGGCAAAGGGACAACCTTCTATTTTAGGGCACAATCCCGCATGCTAGCAAGGACACCTCTGCTAGCACATTAATCAGTGATCCTTTTTGTTGCAATCCTTATATCTAGTTTAACAGGAGTCATAGGCCATTCATCACCCTGGCGTCTTGGCGTTTTTCCTCTCATCTGTGCCTCAGCGCTTTAGTTTTGTTTTGCAGCGCTCTGGCGCTTGCATTTGTTGGGTCCCGCGTTGTGTTTTTGCGGTGTCTGGCGCTCACTTTGTTGGTGCCTGGTGTGTGTTTTGGCGTCTGGCGCAGATAATTATACAGCACTGTGGTTTTTTTGGGGCGGGCGGGCGCAATTGACCTCTGGTCCACTATCATTTTATTATTTGTGACACTTTTAAGGGTATGTGCCCTGGTGGTTTCACCCCTAGGTAGCTTTCCACATTCCTGGTCACATCTTCACAACACAAACACAAATATCTGATCAGCTAATGGCAGGCTAATACTAATCAAGGATTCAGGAACATGCCAGAATATTCCCATGGGACACGTCACTGCCAGACCTTCCAGTGTCTGAGAAAGATTCCGGGAAATCACCCCTTTATGAAAAGCCAAATATCTGCCAGTGAAGAATGCAGAAATCTATTCAAATGAGTAACAGATTACTCAAAATTGCATAGCATTGAACAGGAAGCCTCTGGAACCCTGTTATGAATAAATGAGGCCCAGCAATTAATTATACCCTATGACAGCACAGCATGAATGCCTAACTCTGGGGGCTGGAATCAGCAGTCTGGGGAACAGTGGACTGGTCAATAAGAGTTAGAAGAACTAGATATTGATCCTGGAAGAAGGGCTTAAACAACCTATAAAAGGTGCTCTCCTGATTAGAGATTGAGCAGATGTAAGGTCTTGCCCAATAAAGCACAAGCTTATAAACTAATCCATGCAAAGCATTGGGTTAAGATTTAACAAGTAAAGGAATGTGGGAACTGTCTGTAAAATTACTTTCAAGAGGCCTTCTAAAACCTTGTAGGTTGACACAAAAGGTGTAATAGAATTACTAATCCTAAACAAACTATATAAAATAGGGTATTAAACAAGGATTTATTTGTCACTAAAGAAATGTTGATGTCAGGATATTTCCTGAGAGAGTATCTTAATATGAAGGTAGAGAGGTTATCCTCATGTAAAAAAATGGTGACAACAAGCTAATTGCTTGTTGTTGGGCTACCTTCATTTCAATAATCCTAGCTATTAAAAACAACTAGCAATTTAAAACAGAAATCTAACAAAAAGGTATTTCTCTTTAACTTTAAAGATCTAATTGTAAATGCTACAACTAAAATTATAAATTTTGAAATTCAAAATTTTGATTTGAAAGGAGATTTAAAAGATTGAAGAAGAAAAAAATAATAAAGTGGATTAGGGGAAGCCACTTAGAATTTCAGCTATTCAGCTTACTCTTCTAATTGCCTTATTTTACAGATAAAAGAAACATGGCCCCTGGGGAAGATCACCAAAGGGAAAAAGGAGTGTGGGGCAGGTAGAACTGACAGCTCAGGAGAAACACATGGTAGGTTGGAAACAGAGTTGGGAAACAGCAACCCAAAGATCTGCAACTGCAGTGGTTGGGGAAAGGTGTCGGTTGCGTCAGCAACAACCAGAAAAAGAAAAGAACCTATTAAAATAGGATTTATAGTAAATTATAAAAGGAATCATAAAGGACGCACAAAAGCAAAACCTGAATTCAAAACCAAAGCAAAAAGAAAAACTAAGGCAAGAATCTTGATTTAAAAAGAACTAATAATTTCTAAATCAAATTAAATTTGAATTTAAAAGTTATAGTCTTTTAAAAACCTGCCCTTTGGGGCAGGTCATGGCACTAATTCTTTGTGAATCCTTCTAGGTGTTATTCAGGTGATATTTCACATGACAGCCTTCCTGATCTAAGATATACTTAATCATTATAATAGTTATTATTAGATGAATATCCAGGTGCCTGTTAAAATGAACTGGTTAAATGCAAATATCTTCATGTTTCATTGATTGATTAGGAACAGGGAATTTGTTAATGTAATAATGTGATTTGGTCACTGATCTATTGATATTATGGCATGTTTTACTATGTTTTTATATCAAATCTATCTTTAGGTGGCAGGAAATCATTTCTGGGAGATCAACATGTCATAATTGGGATATAGTGGTCTGCAGGTTGGGTAGAAATAGCCTAATATAGGATTGGTACATACTTGAAAACATTGAAAAAAGATTTTTTTAATCCAGGAACAAGTACTAAGAGCAGAATTATAGTATAAGTTATTCCAGAGAGTGTAATATACACCATCAAAAATAGCTTGGTGGTATTGTTCAGGGGAGGTCATATGCAGACACATGTGAGCTTGGATGTAGGGAGTTTCATATTGAGTTGGTAGACAGGAAAACAATTTTACTTATCTTTGAACAGGTGGGGTTCTGTCACATGCCAGATGCCTTCACAATTAAACCTAGTTAACTTTTTTGTAGGCTAAGGATTTAGTCAATAATATTTTCCAAAGTGTCATTAATGACATTTCAATACTTGTATTAAAAACCTGGGAATTGAAACCTGGGTCTTAGGGAAAGCCTTATGTTGACCAGAGTGGACAGGAAACCGCCCAACTGCCAGTTGGGTCAAACCCTGGACCACCAGAGATAGATGACCCTAAACAGGGGGAACAGAAACCTGCCAACCTGCTAAACGTCAATACTGGAGGTTTGAAATCAACATTGGAGACCCTGGAATCAAACCCCAACCCTCCAAAGACTACTGAAGTCACAAAAAGTGGACAGGAACCCGCCAACTTGTTAAATTGCAAACACGAGTTGACAAGTTACTTTGAGACCCGCCAGTCTCCCAAGGACAATTCCCCAAATGGTCACCAGATTGCTTCCAACCTCGCGCCACCAAAGATCTGGACCTATGCAGAGGTTGTAGCTTGCCTTAAGGAGGTTAAAACAAAACCTACTGCTAACTCTGCCAATGACTTCCAGCAACTGCCAGTCTTCCGTCCAGAATGGGTAGTGCAATTGAACTACTCAGGTGACGTGGTGAACAGTAGCGGCAGAGCAAAGCATTGCCACTTCTATTCATCAGAGCAGGCACAACTTGGATCTGCTGCCCTCAAGACTCTAAGCCAAGATCCATGCCCCACCAGTGCCTTGTCTGTGAACCTGAACCCTGCAAAAATTGAAGAAGCAAAAACCCATGGTATAAAAGCCCCAGCGGTATGGTGATGACCATATTGTCATTTTTGATAATAAAGTTTTATGAACCTTTGGTTTAAACAAATCTTACCTTATCTAGTCTTAGTAATCTTCCATCTTAACTCTGGCCAAGTAGACCATCAGGCAACCACCCCCCTCTGGAGACCAACCTGACGGCTCTCCCCAGGCACTATACCGTCCTCCTGGAGCCCCTTTTGGACCTGTGCATTTTATCAAATACCTACCCAACCCTGCCTACTCTGGAGTTTGACTTGAAGACCATCCTTATTGCTGATCTCTTGGCAAGGAACTAGAGAAACTGAATACATAGGACATGAAGTAAAGAGGGTTAAAGTACCACCCTTATTGTTCAAAGACAAGTACAATTATCTGCCTGCCTACTTTGTTTCCATGACTCTGCCCTTAACCCTGCAAACTGACTGCCCAATGGAGACCCCCACTGCAGCCAAGACTATGTCCACCCAACTGTTTGGAGTACTCTACATTACTTTGACAGGAATGGCAGACACTATGGTGCCCAATTCAGGGCCCTGGTCTTTTCTTGGGCAATCTTTACCCTGTATTATCAAGTTAGCACCCATTCTATGGTGGGCATTACCCTCTGGCCAAGCTGTATTCTGTCCCGAGCCAACCAATGCCTCTATCTATGCCTGGCTACCTGACACAAAGTGTATAGTCCTTGAACTTTGGCTTCAGAGGGCACTCTGTAAAGTGCAAAGGTCTGTAAGGCACTTCTGGCAGACAAAAAACTGTGAGCAGAGGGACAGGTGGTCCAGAAAGAGTGGTGTTCAGGTGGCAGATGCTAGAATAAAATATAGAAACAAATGTGGAACCTAATAGTTCATATCACATATTTATTTCAAAATGGCAAAAAAGCCTTACACTAGAATTTGAAGCTCATATAGTCCTCCTATATCAGGCTTTAATTCAAGAGATTAAAAATCAGAGAGTTGGGTATCAGGGGATTGGGCAGGCAGGCAGTCTGTGTTTTGGGCAGAAAAATAGTACTAAGAAAAGACAGGCTTTTATTGTGGGTTTAAGTAGAAGGGTTTTTGACTCTTCTGTTCTGGAGCAGCATTCTTGGGAGCAGTCTGATAGCTAGTATCCTCTTAAGTGGCAGAAGGTCTGTAGATTTAAGTGTTTTTTTCATTGGCTGCCTTAACTGATAGAGAATATCTAGGTCAATGATTGAGGGTTCCTTCTCTGCATTGGAACAGTGACTGCAAGATTTCTTTGAGGCAACTTAGGGGGTATTTTTGAAGAATATTTTGCAATCAAGGGCATCTTTGGATCAAATCTGATAGAATTTGACCCCCCAAAAACGCTGGTGGGTGGATTCCTGGTCATTGTAATGATGAAGTCTTGCTGAATTTCTGAAATGTTGATAAAATGGGGGAATAAGATAAAAAAGCTGAAAATATTCAGTAACAATAAAATATTAACATCAAAATTTGCAAATGATAAAATCCAAGTAAAGGCATTGGGGAGAGACAATCAAGAAAAACTAAAGAAAAAAAGAAGGCAGCAATTTGAAGAAATAAGACAAAATTTTTCAAATAAATTATTTGGTAAATTGGTTTAATCATCTCTTTAAGATATTGTCCAATAAGGTGCAAGTGTCAGAAATTGTGCCATTAATACTATTTCAATATGGCCTTCAAATAATGATATGTGCAAAGATTTGGTCGGATTTGCCTTTGACTTTGGACACTCCTTGCCTTCTGTAAATGGGTTGGCACCAATATCCACACATTCCAAAATATCATACCTGTCCTGTAATTGATCCTGGTATGACTTCACCCAACGTGAACCCCTCGGCCACTATGTATACCTAATGAGTGATCACCGTCCCTTGTCTACTATTTAAGTAGATTTATCTCTCCTAATAAAGACAAGTTTATCCAAATTTGCGTTGGCTTTAATATTCTTCAAGATTTTTCCTTTACTTTTTGCCAAAAGGAATTTCACATCTTGTATTCCAGGAAATTAAGGTATGTGCCCTTAATTTTGCCCTGAAGGCTAACCCAAGGCTAGCTTTGAACCTCAAATCTTTTGTAATAAAGATTTCCCGCTGTGTCCTCCAGGATGTTGTCCCCTGGAGCCAAACACAAAAAAATAGTGCTCACTACAGGGGCTGAAATCCCCTTGGTTACCCCATTCCCATGCACATTATCTGGTCCTTCCCCCTTTGTTTCTGAAGTACCCAAACAACCTAAAGTTTCTAGTTCTCCTCTAGAATAAGACATCACCAATGCCCCCTCAACTCCCATGGTACTGGTGCTGTCCCCTGGGGCCCCCCTTCTAGCTTTCTCTCTCAACTATAAGCAAGCTTGTTCTGCCGCCTGCTCTCTTCTCCACTCTGGCACTGTGGCAATGCATACTATCCCTGGTCTCTGTCCCGGGTATGCTTCTGAAGACCTGTATTCCTTCCTCTTGGACTTTGGTCTCCCCCGCGCTGATGGAGTCCATGGATAAAATTGGTGTGTTAGTCAACCAGTTCATCCAACCCGCCCTGATTCACCATCAACTTGCATCAGGACCCCAGAACCAGCTTGTAAATTCTTTATCCACTGCTGTCCCAAACAACCATGCTCAAAATATGGCATATCAAGAATGGTCCCATAGTCTCTTTGCGTGTATTTCCAATGACCAGCGCAACTTGCTGGCCTCCCAGAAGTACTTGACCTCCTCACTGAATTCCCTTTGTTCCTTGCTCCCTGGATACATCAAGGATCAACTATGTAAATTGAATGAGCATCAAGCAGCATGATGTGGGAAAATTGAGGCCTCTCTGCTAAAGCATTGCCAGGATTTTGAGACTCTGGTTAGCAAACTTAACCAATTCCAAGAACATATCAACTCTCAACTCAAATTGGTTGGAGCTCATGTTGATACTTGGGGCTGCCATCTGCAGCATCAGTATGGTCTGGATAAGGCTGCACTAGGCAATACTCTTAATCAAGTGCAAAGTTATGTAGATGATAGAGTAGCTTCTATTGAGGTGACTCCTCCCGCTCCTCCTGTTGAGGTCCCATCTGTCTTTGAAGCCAAGGTATAGGAAGCAATAGCCGAGCTCAAGGCTACCACTTGGCGCCAATCTTCTGTTCAGACCCCCTCCAGTTGAACCTATGCCCGACCCTCACATTGCTTTGCTCACTGATCAAGTAGCTACTTTGCAAGGCAAAATTGAGTATTTAAGACAGCACCTCTCTAATTCTGAGGACTTGTCTTCTGAGTCTGAAGGTGAAGAGGAAGCTGAAGTTGTTAATACTCCCGCTCAGAGCAATCATGGTTGCTACCCTGGTTTGGAAGGCCAACCCCGGATCAACTACGCCCTTGCCCTGGATCAGCTAGCAGAATTAACAAATGATGTTGCTGATAGGCAGGATGCATTGGAGAGAGAGGTACAAAACCTCTCCCTCTTTAACAAGATAATGAATGGACAGGTCATCCTCTTGGTTTCCCAAACCACTTCCCTGACTACTTGCCTCAATGGGATCACTGGCACCTTATTGGTGCAACAAATTAAGATTGACAAATTTGGAGTTGCTGCTGCCACTGCTAGAGATATTAGTGGACAGAACAGCTCTACCTTGGATACCCTAGAGGAAAGCCTTTGACTCCTCTGGGCTAGACAACCTGCTGCTGAATCAAAGTTTGAGGGCAATTCCCACATTAATGTCCTCAACCCAGGTAACAACAGTCAGTCCTTTTCCTCATCCATTGACCCAAACTACAAGCCAACCTTCAAACAGATATTCAATCCTAAAGCCTCTACCATTGCTGCCTTTCTAATAATTTATGAGACTGCAATGTGTAGGGCTACTGATGAGCTCAAAAAAGAACATATCCTCACCTGTCTCCATCCCACATGCCAAGAAGTGGTGGTCCCTGAACTCCCCTCCATTGTCACTTGGGAGGACATCAAGCACCTCCTTATTGAGGAGTTTGGAGGAGATCTCAGCTTGGAGGTCAAGAAGGATGCATTTATGCATATTGCCTTTAAGCCCAAGGAAACCCTGGCTGAGTTTGTGGATTGCTTCAACATTGAAGGTCAACAGTTAATCACCAGTTGACAGTTAACTACCCAGGAAGCTTACATGGCTTGTTCAAATTCTTTGAAAGTGAACCAGCTTCTATGCCTACACTTTAAGGCACACAAGGCTTCACTCACTTCAATTAATAGTATTAAGACGCTCCTGCAAGACATGCATTTGACCCATGGAGGTACAGTGGTGCGTGAAAATAAAGCCAGTAATGCTGGGACCACCTCTCATACACTGCACATTATGACGCTGGGTTCAGGTGGACAGACTAAGAGGCAAGGTTGTCATAACTGTGGCCAAATAGGGCACCACTCACGTACTTGCACTAATCCCCAAGTGAAAGGTTGTGACCCCAAGGAACAGGCAGGAAAAGAGAGGTAAGCTTAGAGGCAGAGACACTCTCTGCTGACCAATCCCCCCATCTCCCCATGATCCTCCTTCTGATGAGGAAGCTCTGTCTTCCTCTGGCCCAACTATTCTTCACCTATTCCACAATCTCTCTAGTGATTCAGCCCCAAAGATTCTGATAGTTAAGAGTCTGATAGTTATGGCTATTCCTTCTGGCTGTTCTGGAAACTGTCTCTGTCCCGTACAAGATTTGCTCTGGGAAGACCACCACCACTTCTTGAGCACCTTCAAGTGAAGCCAAAGCCATGGTGGCTTGCCCTTACCTAGACCAGGCCCATCAACCTCCTGTCTTGGTTGATTCTTCTGAGGAAGCAGCCAAGCTGACTGAAGCTCTCTTCCACAACGTAGCTGTATCTCTCCCACTTCAGACTGTGTATAAGGAGATTCCTGCCTTAAGGTGCATTTTAGCTAAATGGGAAAAGGAGCTAGAAGCTACGCAGGATGTGTTGGCTGTCTTGCCCCCCTTTGGGAAAGATACAACCCACATGTAAGTATCAATCCAAAAGTTTAAAATCAAAGCCATCCTGGACATGGGTTCTCCAGTCAATGTGGTATCTTCAAAACTAATGAAGAAACTCAAGCTGGCCCCTGACCTCAACTATACTCAGTTATATGGTAAAGTTGGCATGGCGCAAATTTGGGCCATTGGTGCCTACTCTGCTCTACCCATGAGGTTTGGGAAGCTCCTCATTGCTTCTGCTGCTGTAGTCCTTGAGAATGAAAGCTATGATCTCTTGGTTGGTACACAATTTTTTTGAGAGTATAACAGTATTGTAAACTTACAAGATGGATATCTTTTGCTCTTAGGGTATGAGGTCCCTTTAATTTTTGAGGAACCTCTGCGCCTCCCAGGAAAACGTCTTAAAACTTGCGTTCTTGAGTACCCCACAGCTATCTTCTCTCTCAATTATAGGACTCACTCCTCTAACATGCGCACCCCTCCTCCTTCCTGCCCTGTGGAGGAAGGGGTAACTCTTCTTGTCCCAGAAGCTATCACCATTCCTACAGGCTCCCAAGTGGTGATTGATTCTCAGAATTCTTACAAACTACCTGAAAAGTCATTCTTGGAACTCTACTCACCTGAATCCCTAAGCCGTAAAGAACCCCACCTGTGTCCAGGGATCCTAGATTGAACCCACAAAGAGCCTGTACAGCTATTGCTTACCAACCTGACGGCCCTGCCCATGCAGGTGACCCAAGGCCAGGTTATAGGGCATGGTTGTATACTGGGAGCAGAACAAGTGGCATCCCTCTACCCTTTTGGAACTTTTAGTGATTTCAATCTACCAGAAGTCAATTCCCAAGTTCTCTCCTTATTCACCGCTGCCAACTTCCCCCAATTGTCTCCCATCCAACAAAAAGATGTGTTGAACCTGCTCAATAAGTTCAACAACATCTTTACCTCTGGAACTACAGACTATGGCCTAGCTAAAGGGGTCATCCAACATATTGATACTGGTGATGCACCCCTTTTTTGTGCCAAACTATACCGCCGTAGTAGGGTAGAGGATGCTCAAGTATCTAAGGAGCTTAAGCAGCTCTTAGACGCTGGGCTACTAGCTCCCTCTCAGAGCCCTTGGGTCTTGCCGCTACTGATCCTCAAGAAGAAAAATGGAGGACATTGCATTTTAATGGACTACTGCCGCCTGAACTCTCTCACTAAGAAAGACTTGTACCCCTTGCCCAGAATTGACAATGCTCTCAGATGGCTGGGTAGTTCCAAGTTTTTCTCAGCCATGGATCTAGCCTCTGGATACTGGCAAGTTGACTTATCACCAGAAGACCAAAAGAAGGCTGCTCTCATTACCTCTGAGGGGCTCTATGAACCTACTCAGATGCCCCAAGGACTCTGCAATGCCCTGGCTACATTTCAATGGGCTATGTATTCCATCCTACAAGATCTAAAGCTCTCTTGTGTCCTTGTGTACATTGATGACATCATCATATTCAGCACTATCTTTACCAACCATTTGGAACACCTCAAGGCTGTCTTCATCAAGATCTGCAAAGCTGGCTTGAAGCTCAAACCCTCCGAGTGCTCCTTTTTTAAAGAACAACTCAAGTTCTTAGGTCATGAGGTCACTCAAATGGGAATCTGCCCCATGAATAATAAGGTGGAAGCTATCAGCAAAATGCTATCTCCCACAAATCTTTGAGAGGTCCAAGTATTCCTTTGTATGATGGGTTACTACCAACAGTTCATACCCAATTTTACCGGATTGAATGAACCCCTTGTCCAACTTCTTTTCAATGTCCCCCTTGAGTGGACTGATAGCCAACAACAAGCATTCAAAGTGTTGAAGGCCAAGCTCAAAGAGGCTCCTATCTTGGTCTACCCTGATTATGATAAAGAGTTCATCTTATATACTGATGCTAGCAGAGTAGCTGTGGGTGCCATCTTAGCCCAGCTTGATGACAAAGGCGTGGATCAGCCTGTAGCCTACTCTTCACGGGTCCTCAATAAACACAAGAAGAACTACAGCGTCACTGAAAATAAATGTCTGGCAGTGCTGCATGCTGTAAAACAGTTCAGGAACTACATTTATGGGACCCACTTCACTGTGGTCACAGATCACTCCTCCCTCAAATGGCTGCAACAACTAAAGGAACCTGAAGGTTGACTAGCACGTTGGGCTCTGCGCCTGCAAGGATACAATTTCACTGTGATACACCATCCTGGGGCCCAACATCAGAACGCTGATGGCTTGTCAAGGATGCCAATACTAGCTATCCACCCCAATGATGCTGATTGCCTATACAAATTAATAGGGTATCCTGACTCTTGGACCACTGAGCCAGAAGACATTTGCTTGGCGCTACAAGCCCTATCCAAGGACACTGTAATTTGAGATAGGCAGCTCTTCAAAAAAGTCAACAATGCCTATCTAACCTATGTTCACCCTAGCATGAGGATAGTCATTATTCTCCAATCTCACATTGACACTGGACATGAAGGTATAGCCAAAACCCATGACTGGCTATACAAGAACTTCTACTAGGAGAACATGCGGCTTCTGATCCCTGATTTTTTTGCCTCTTGTCATTTGTGTCAACTCCAACGCCCTCACCCTTCCCAACATCAATTCAAGCTCATCCCCCCTAAACATGCCTTTCACACTGTGAGTATTGATGCTGTTGGGCCTCTTCCTTGGTCTAGGTCTGGGTGTCAATTTATCTTAGTTGTCATAGACCATTTTAGCAAATGGGTTGAAGCCAGAGCTACAAAAGATAAAGCTGCTAAGACCACAGCTAATTTCTTGCTGCAAGATATATTCTACTGACATGGATGCTCTCAAGTCCTGCTTTCTGACAATGGCAACATTTTTAATGCTCGCCTCATCACATCCATTGTTGAAGCTATGGGTACCCACCAATTGTTCTCTGCACCATATAACCCCTCAACCAATGGAACTGTCAAACAAGCTAATTCCTTCCTGGTGTCTATAATGAGGAAGCTCACGCTCTCTGACACTGCCAATTGGTATATGTTCCTCCCTGCTGCCCCCTTTTCTTACCAACTCAGTAGACACCAAGTAACTGGTCAGTCCCCTTTTGCCATGCTGTATGAGCGTGAAGCCACCACCCCCTCAATCTTGGGACCCCTTGATTGAAGTTGATGTGTCTGCAAATCCTGAGGTCCATGTTAAAGACTTAACCAATTGTATCATTGACATCCAAGCGACAGCTTATTCCACTGCTTACAAGGTCAAGGCTCTGGAGCTCTCTCCGTCCAATGCTGCTAGAGCCCCCCTCCCTGAGTATCAAATATGCGACCTGGTTCTCTACTACCAGAATTGTACAGGTGGTAGAGCTCATAAGCTAGATTCACTTTGGGTTGGGCCCTGTGAAGTCACATTTAAGAAGGGTGTTGAGTATACTGTGAAATTGCTGTCCTCTGGACATTCTTTTGCCCGGGTCCACTCCAAATTCATTTGCAAATATCAACTCTCTGTGTCCAATCTTGAGGGAGGAGATGTTGGAAATTGCACCATTAATGTTATTTTGATATGGCCTTTGAATAATGATAACTGTAAATATATGACTGGTTTTGCTTTCAAGTTTGGAATTCTTTGCCTTCCGTAAATAGGTCTGTATCAATATCCATCCATTCCGGAATACCATACCTTCCTTTGTCTGATCCTGGTATGACTCATCCCAATGTGACCCCCTCTGCCACTATGTATACCTAATGAGTGATCATCAACCCTTGTCTACTATTTAAGTAGATTTATCTCTCCTAATAAATACAAGTTTATCCACATTTGCATTGGCTTTAATATTCTTCAAGCTTTTTCCTTTCCTTTTTGCCAAAAGGAATTTCACATCTTGTATTCTAGTAAATTAATGTATGTGCCCATAATTTTGCCCTGAAGGCTAACCCAAGGCTAGCTTTGAACCTCAAATCTTTTGTTATAAAGATTTCCTGCCATGTCCTCCTGGATGTTGTCCCCAGGAGCCAAACACAACAGCAAGATTATAAACTAAGCCATGTAATATGTTGAGGTTAAGATTTAGCAAGTAAAAAAACATAATAATGTTTGTAAAATCACCTTTAAGAGGCCCACTAAACCCTTATAGTTTGAAAAAAAATGTCATTTGATTGACTAATCTTAAACAAACTATATATAATAATGTGTTAAATAAGGATTTATTTTTGACTAAAGAAATGTTGACGCCAGGATATTTCCCATGAGAGTATCTTAACATAAAGATAGAGAGGTTATCCCTCATATAAAAAATGGTGATAACAATGTCAAAACCACAGGCTCAACCTGCCAGCAAGGTTCCAACCAAGCGGGTTTGTGACCCGCAATCCAATTACCCGGTCACTCAAAGCCAGACTAGGAAGTCAACTCAAATTACCAAATCCATCAACATGAACAGACAATGATCCTATACAGTGGATACCTCAATTTGGCGCTTGACTTACTAACAGGATCAAGCCACCCCCCTCTTTCATCCAACCGTGTGATCACCAATCATGTTCCTGCTATCCATTGATTCACAATAGCTATATAATCACTATCTCACAATAAAGATTATTTTCTATCTCCTAAATATTTTTCCCCGTGTAACTCTGCTAAAACAGCACAGTTACGACATTGGTAGCACAGGTAGGTTCTCCATCCTACCTTATCTTGAAAAATTCCGCCTGTTGCCCGCACACGCCGCGGCCAACAAATCCTCGACAGAATTATGTCTGGCCTCCCGCCTGACTGGACGCCATATACTCCTGGTACCAAGATACCTGATGGCTTTGTCCTATACCAAAACACAGTGATCCTGCTACCCGCCTTCAATGCCATGTCTACACAAGGTTTATTTCAGGCACCCCCTTGATGCTGCAACCAGCCAACAAAACCACCATGCCCGCCTATGTTGCACAAAGTCTTTGCAGTGCTGCCTTGGAGCCCTTTGCAGGGGCCAATGACAACAATGCTGCCGCATGGATCCAGTCCGCCAAAAGCAAGCTGGCCCAGATGGAATGCCTGCAGTGGTTTTGGATTGTGGAGATTTCCATTTGTCTGACCCATGACGCTGGCACCTGGTGTGAAAAGTGGCACAAAGAGCACACTGACAAAAACTGGGACACCTTCAAACAGGACTTCCTGGTGATATTTGTGTTTAAAGATATGGCGCTCATGATCATACGCCAAGTAAAGAACCTGACTCAGACAGGCACCGTGAAGGAACTCACCCACGCCTACGAGGAACTCCGTCTCTGCGCCCCATCTGAAATGGCCTTTGACACCCCAGCAACACACCTTATGTACTACAACGCTCTCAAGTTGCACGTGATGAGACATGTGAACCTGGACCAAGTTACCAACCTGCAAAGCCTGTACCGTGAAGCAGAAAAAGCGGAGCAAACCTCCAACGCTCTGCACAAGGCACAGACTGGGAAACGCAAAAGACCCAAGGACTCCCATCTAAGAAGGCGCTCCTCTTGACCACCTCCTGGAGGCAACAGCAACAACAACAACCACAAGCCCACGGGTTTGAATGGGAATGGGAATGGAAATAACGGCCAATCAAATTGTACCCATTTCTGTGTCACCGCCACCCAAGGCAACCAAGACCAGGGAAAAGCCCGGGGAGAGCACTAAACAAGCCAAACTCTTCCCACACAACTCCTGACTTGCCCAACAATAAATACCAACCCAAGGACGTGGACCAATGCCCAATGATCCAAGTGCCCTCGGAAGACCCGGTACTGTACACCATTGCCAGACATCCCAATAAATTGATGTCTTACCCTTTCTGCTGTTGCAGTTACACAGGGTCAGCTCTCTTGGACTTGGGCGCAGATTGAACCTTAGTCAACAGCAGCTTTGTGGATAAATTCAAGCTGGCCACTAATCCTTTGCAGATTAAAAACGTGGTCCTGGCTGATGAACATCACATTGCCGTGACAAAGGAGACTGCCCCCTTCTCCGTCATGCTTGAGAACCTCCACTCCACCATCTAAGGTCCTGTCATTGACTTCCCTAAGTTTGACATTGTACTGGGTCTAGGCTGGTTACGGAAAAACAACCCCCACGTGGACTGGGCAACCTCAGTGTTGACCATCAAGCGTGAAGGTGTCAACCACCAAATCTACCCGGACTCTGTAGACCAACTCTTATGAGACCACATCTTTGTACGCATCACAGATACTTTGGACGAGAAAGAAAGCTTGAAAGCAATTGACTGGGACGCCTGCCAGTATGAAATCATACACTTCAAGGACCACCAGGACACCTTCACACCACAAGATTGCAACATTGTGGCCCGGCACCCAGAAATCTTCAAGGAGGCGTTACCTGGGCTGTCCCCTGAGAAACACATCCAACATTCTATCCAACTCAAGGGGGCTGTACCCAAGGCACGCCCCATTTACAGGCTGACCCCAAACAAGGACAACACCCTGCGCGCCTATCTCAAGGAGGCACTGGAAAAAGGACTTATCCGCCCCTCACAGTCTTCCTTTGAGGCCGCTGTATTATTTGTGGCTAAAAAGGACGGTACCTTATGCCTGGTCACAGACTATTGCACCTTAAACAAAGTTACCATTAAGAATTGTTACCCATTACCACTAATTGACAATCTCTTTGATGCCTTGGGAGGAGCCTCTGTCTTCTCTAAGATTGATATAACTGCAGGCTACAATCAGATTTGTATTAAGGAGGAAGACATCCCCAAGACAGCCTTCTGCACTAAGTACAGTTCCTAAAAATGTGTGGTACTCAACTTTGGCATGACCAATGCCCCATCCACCTTTGTAACCTTCATGAACAAAGTGTTTGCGCCACACATAGGCAAACACACACTAGTGTACCTGGACAATATTATTGTCTACAGCCCCTTGGTGGAACAGCACCACAAAGACCTGGAGGAAGTCTTTGCAACCCTGGAACAACACAAACTGTTGGCCAAGCCCTCCAAATGTCAGTTCTTCTGAGAGCAACTACCCTTCTTGGGACATATAGTCTCACAAGACGGCATCAAACCTGACAGCCAGAAGATACAAGCCATCTTCAAAATGCCACCTCCCAAGGACAAATCAGAACTCCACACTTTCTTGGGAATGATGGCCTATGTACAACGCTTCATACCCAACTGCGGTGTCTTGACCGCCCCCTTGTCCGCCATAACAGGCACCAAGTCCAAATTTGTATGGACCCCCAACGTGACCTCTGTTTTAGACATCTCAAGGAAAAGCTCACAACAGCACCCATCTTACAATACCCCAAACAAGACAGAGAATACCAGATGGAAACCAACGCTTCAGATGCATCTATTGGGGGAGTACTACAAATTAAGAATAGTGATGGTGATTTGCTGCCCGTAGCCTACAAGTTGCGCAAACTGACAGATGGCAAGTGTTGATACCTGATCCACAACAAAGAACTGTTGGCCATTGTACACTGCCTAGTAAAATGGCGCTGCTACCTGGAACAACAGAAAGAATTCACAGCACTAACCAATCATAAGTCACTCATCTATTTCAAGACTCAAGCAAATCTGTTGTGCCGCCAAGCGCAGTGGATGGAACTATTGGAGAGATTTAACATGCTCATCCAGTACAAGCCTGGGGCCAAACTTGCCATGGCAGACGCCCTTTCCCGCCTGTATGTCTGTGCTTCTAGGGGAGAGAATGGGCTTGACCCAGACTGGCCTCTCCTAGTGCTCCGTACAAAAGACAAAGGGTTTCCCACAGGCACAACTGATATTACCAAAGAAACAGTCATCAAGAATGAGCACCTCTTTGCTGACATATATGGGACTCTTCACAGAAAAATGTTGGATGGCACAACCATTCCCTACATTCCCACACATCAACAAGTCAATACCATTCTTTGCTACCACAGGGATCTCGGACATACTAAGAGCCAAAATCTATACAAATTCCTAAAACATAAATCCTGGTGGCCAACCCTACACCACAATGTCCAGGAAGTGCTAGAACAGTGCGAGGTCTGCAAAATTTTTGCCA
This sequence comes from Entomophthora muscae, assembly GCA_014839935.2. Classification (NCBI taxonomy): domain Eukaryota; kingdom Fungi; phylum Entomophthoromycota; class Entomophthoromycetes; order Entomophthorales; family Entomophthoraceae; genus Entomophthora; species Entomophthora muscae. The sequence continues at coordinate 576,413 of QTSX02000014.1, read as the reverse complement.
AAAGCAAACCTCCGCCTAAGTCTGTACTCCCCATCCAAACCCAACTACTGTTCAAGGTATGGGCTCTTGAAATTGTGGGCCCCATGCCAGGAAAACACAACAAAAAAATACATCATCACAGCCATTGATTTTGCAACAAGGTGGCCAGTAGCCCAAGCGGTGAAAACGCACACTGGTAACAACGTCCAACAATTCATTGGCAAGGAAACAATCAGCAGGTTTGGAAAGCCAGAACTCCTGATAACCAATGGGGGCAAAGAATTGACCTCCAAAAACACCAACATGTACCTCTCCAAAAATGGGGTCAAACACACTGTCACAACACCATACCATCCACAGGCCAATGGACGCGTGGAGCAGCTTAATGGTAGCCTTGTGCAAACCCTAGCCAAACTCACCGCTGGGAGACCTGAAGACTGGTATAAGCAGCTACCAACTGTGTTAATTGTGTGCCAAACCTGAGTGAACAGATCCACCGGGAAAAGCCCATTTGAACTGGTATAGGGCACACAGCCAAATATCATTCAAGCATTGACAGGACCCAAACTGGAAATTCCAAGTCAAGTCCCCCCTTGCTCAGATCCTCAAGTAATAGAGTCCAACAGCAAACAAGCAGCCAAAGAAAAGAAACACTTACAAAAGACCTTTGTTCCCATCCGCCAGAGATATGAAGTTGGGGACAAAGTCTGGGTCATGAATCTTGACAAAAGCAAACTACAACCCAAAAAAGTAGGGCCAGCAATCATTCTAAAGGTAAACAACAATAACACTTACCTTGTGCAAGGGCTCAGGAAACGCAAGCAAGACAAGACCTTACACCACAACCGCCTACAACCCTGCAAAGCAAAACAAAAACAACGAGAAACCGCCCTGCCCGCCACCAAATAATAACTGGTGCAATATGGCGCCCGGGCTCCCAACAACCTCCCTGAAAACCTGCCTCCAGAGAAGGCCAACCTTCAGCCAGGGGGGAGGGTGTCAAAACCGCAGGCTCAACCCGCCAGCAAGGTTCTAACCAAGCGGGTTCATGACCCACAATCCAATTACCCGGTCACTTGAAGCCAGACTATGAAGTCAACTTGAATTACCAAATCCATCAACATGAAAAGACAATGATCCTATACAGTGGATACCTTGATTTGGTGCTTGACTCACTAACAGGATCAAGCCACCCCCCTCTTCCATCCAGCTGTGTGATCACCAATCATGTTCCTGCTATCCATTGATTCACAATAGCTATATAATCACTACCTTGCAATAAAGATTATTATCTATCTCATAAATATTTTCCCTGTGTAACTCTGCTAAAACAGCACAGTTACAACAACAAGCCAATTGCTTGTTGTTGGGCTACCTCTATTTTAATAATCCTAGCTATTAAAATAACTAGCAATTTAAAACAGAAATCTAACAAGAAGGTATTTCTCTTTAACTTTAAGGATTAATTTTAAAAGCTATAACTAAAATTATAAATTTTGAAGTTAAAAATTTAAAGATTTGAAAAAATATTTAAAAGATTGAAGAAAAAATCTGTAAATGTGATTTAGAGGAAAGCCCACTTAGAATTTCAGCTTAAAGGCTTACTATTCTAATCTGTCTTTATTTATAGATAAAAAATAGGTGTTCATATGGATCACCAGGGGATTTATGGCAGGTAAAAATTGATAGATCTGGTAAAAAGCATGGTATGTTAGAGAACAATGCTTGGTGGCAACAGCCTGAAGATCAGTAGCTGCAAGGTGGGTAAGACAGCTGCTGCACCAGCAAGAAAATAAAAGGAAAACCCATATTTAACAATAGGAATTATAAAAAAAGCAAATAGGAAAAGCTACATATGTGTACACACAAAAGCAAAAGGCAAAACCAAAGCAAAAACCAAGGTGAATAACTTGATTTAAAAAGCTAATATTTTCTTATTCTAACTTAAGTTTAAAATTTAAGTTAGAGCCAGAAAGCCTATTTTTTGGGGCAGGGTATAATAACTTCCTCATTTTTGGGCTTAGAGGTTGCAGCACAGATGTCACGAGTGACAAACTCTTATCAGCTATGCTTATCAAAAAGCCCAAACTACGAAACTCAAACCCCAGCATCCCGCGGGCCGCCAGCCCGTAGGGCCAGCCGCCCGGCTGCCCGCAGTTTTTTGGGCTTGAATCAGAACAGGATTTGACTTTGGAAAATCTTTTTAAGCTTGATGAATCAAATTTACCTACACCAATACTCTCCACACTGGGGTTCCTGATAAGACAGCCAATCAGCGGGCAGGCCCAGCCACTGATTCCAAAATAACTCGGGCCCGCACAGAAGGGAAAACAGAGAATTTCCCATAGAACGCGGGCCACCCAGAGGCAACCAATCCCACAACCTGACTAGGGAATTTGAGCTTCCTCAGTTTGAACCAGTCAATGAAATAACCCCCGCAATTGATACCATCAAAGACTGGGAAGACCTGGTAATTGGGAAAACCCAGGCCAACAGAATTTGTGAAAGTTTTACCATGACAGATGGGCATACTTATAACCTGGGTTGCCAGGAAGATGCCCATTGCCATCCTTGCAATAAAGTGACATGAACCTTTGGTTCAACCAGATCATACCATACTTGTTATTAGTTTTACTTCATCTACAGTCTACTCCTCGCGGCTCTGCTCCCCGTGCTCACCTACCCCAAGAAACCATGGACCAGCTGCCCGAACTTTACTGTCCACCAGGAGCTCCCTTTGGCCCAGTACATTTTACCGAGTACCCACCCAACCTGGCGTATTCAGAGTTTACTCTGGAGGAGATCCTAATCCACGACCCTGAAGCTAGAACTAGAGAGACAGAAGTCCTTTAAAGAGAAGGCACCAAAATTATCCGGCCCCCTCTGTTATTCCGAGACAAGTATAATTTCCTACCCGCATATTTGGTTCCAATGACGCCGCCCCACACCCCGCGGCCCAACCGCCCACAAGAATACATTGCCACTGATGAATCCACTTCCACCCAAGTATTTGGGGTGATGTATATCACCCTCACTGGATTGATTGATTCCATGGTACCTATGAGCGGGCCTTGGGCAGTCCTTGGAAAATTGTTATCTTATATTGTAAAGTTAGCCCCAATCCTGTGGTGGGCTCTCCCTGCTGGGCCCACGGGCAGACAGCCCGCGAGTTCTCAGGAACCCCCCATGGGTTAGATCCCTGACAACAGAGGTCACAGACACTGAGAAATTAACACCTTGGCTCAGGAGAAGTTGTATAGGCATGTAGGTGAGCAAAATTTTCATTTTATAGAGGAGTTTTGACCAAAAATTTAAGCTTCAATTTTCAAATACTTATGGTTTTATTGAACTACTGGGGTAGTTCTGAGCTCTAACCTAGCTCATATGAGTGTTTGGGATAGAATGCTGGTGTCATCAGAGGGATTTTCTCAACTGTGTCATCTGATTTGACCAAAGAGTTATGATATAACATTTTACTTTTGGGGTTAAAAACACCAAAGTACCTGATTTTTGAGTTTTAAGGCTTCAAAAACTTTTTTCAACTTTTGTCAAAATATTCACCTGTTTTGCCATAACTTACTTCTGATCAATAGATTTGTTGATATTGATATAATGCTTAAGCGTCTCTTTCCTGGGCCTGGCTTTTTGATACTTGGATTTTTGAGGATAGGACATTTAAACTAAGATATAACTATCTGTGACAGCCCTTAGGGTTGATGGCCCACAGCCTGAGTTAAACTGAGTTTGATTCCTGTTTCAAACTTTAAGGTTTGTAATAGAGGTAAATTATATTCATGACATTAAGGCTGTATAGCTGTATAGCTGTGTCTGTTTATTAGTCAAGATCCCAAAATCCTAACAATATTTATCTTTCACTAAAAAAGCATCTCTATACTTATTTTATATCTCCACAATCAAGATTTTTTATCATTTTTTAAAACGGTAAATTGTGGTCATATCTTCATTTCTAAGTGCGTTTCGGTACATTGGGCTTAAAACTTCAGCACTGATTATTACTTTGATTTTAAGATATTAAATCGACACGAAAATTTTTGTTATGGGCTGATCTGAGATTTAATGAAGGGTTGTATAAAATATTTAACTTATTTCACTTAGTTTATTTTTATTGCATTAAGTCGGCTTTATAAAGGATTGACTATATTCCCAGTAGGAAGTGCCACCCTTCTCAAGCATTGGTTTATAATTGGACAGGTTTTAAATGATTTACCTTTTTATTATTGCTTGGAATGCTGGTACCAGCAATTCTCTACAAAGCCAAACAGGTTCCAAAAAAGAACGGGGATGATTTTCTGGGTTGGTCGATGTGGCAAAGTTCTCTTCTCTATTTTTGAAAATCAGCTTTGTTGCCACAAACAAATGATATCATGTATTTTCCATTGCTTAGCGCAGCAATGTCTCTTATATCAAGCAGATGTAACTCTGCCTATCAACCAGCTTATTCCGAGACAAGATTTCTAAATGGAAATTGCAGGTAAAGTGCCTCACGCATATTTCTAGATGCTTAGCTGTTATGAGGGCTGCGCTTGGGTGAAATATGAAGGGATGGATTGTTGGATCAATTTTAAAACTAAGTTGGAAGTTAGATTATCCACTACGATTGGATAAAATAATTGTTTATTTAAATGCATTTTAAAAAATAAAACAATTTTCCCTTTTACATAAAGTTAGCGAAACGTGTAAGCTGAGCCTAGGGCTGCGTCGTCCCACCCCCGGACAAAGATCTTCTTTTTTCCGGCATTCTGGAAGATCGGATTTAAAATCAGCTTTAAATAGAAAATATATTACCTTCCACATTTTCAGAAACTTCGGACAGAATCCGGGTTTTGTCCGGGGCTGGGATGACGCAGCCCTAGCTGAGCCCCAATGACCTTTGATCCTTGTAAACACTCCAAAGATAGCCTGTCGCTTTTTTGGGATTGCGTCATAAGATGAATTTATGCAAAACCAAAGGATCATCGCTTTCTATTGGAACCTTGCGCAGCTTAATGGCTGATACAGAGTGCATGTGGCTTAAACTGAATCAAACTTGAGATGATTTTTATTCTTATTTCTTTTAAAAAAACACTTGATAAAAAGAGATTGGTTTTGAATATATTAAAATTTTATAATATTTTTTATGATTTTATTAAGTTTAACGAAAAATTAAATATAATCACGGCCCACTAAATGAATGTAAATTTGAAGTAATTTTAAAAAAGTTGATGTTTGAGCTTAAGGAGTCGCATGTATTTAAAGGGAATTTAGTACCAGTCAAAGCACAAAATGCTCTTAAACCCTTTCCTTTTCGTGATTAGTGCTGCTCTGGCCGGACCCTATTCCAATCCATGTATTGGAAACAGAGTCATTACTCCAGAGAACATCAAAAGTGTCGGAAAATGTCGGACTTACTCTGGGAGTCTTAAGCTAGATGGCATTCTTTCCCCTGGGAATGTAAGTCTACACTACATGGAAGAGATTTATGGTGACCTTGTTTTAAATAACTACCAAGGTGTACTTACACATATACCTGACATTGATGGGTCCTTAAAGATTTTTAATCAGGAAGCGTACGCATTTTCCATTTTGCAAGATGTGAGAGAAGTGACATCTCTCGTTCTTCGAAACGTCTCAGCCAACATACACTTCAACAAGCTTATTGTAACTAAATCCATTAAAGTTATCAATAGCTCTGCTACTTCTATCAAAGGTCTTGAAGCAAGGGATTTGGAAAAAATCTATATCAAGGATTGTCCCAACCTCGACGAATTCCAACTTGGTGGACTCCAAAATATTTCGCGGGTAAAAATATCCAACACTTCTCTTATGACATTTGACTTTTTGAAAAATGTTATAATTGAAGGTGACCTGTTTATTGAAAATTACAAGTTTCCTGTACTTGATATTGATGCACGTCAAATTGGTGGCAGAGTTTTCTTGTACAATAACAAGCCCCTTTATCATGTCTACTTTTCAGCCCTGGATAAGCTCAAATTTCCCATGGCACTGCATGGCAATCCTGAGTTTCGCTTTCTTCAAATTCGTGGCAACGTGGAGGATGTCAAGCCCAAGAATCAAATCTCGTAAGCTTATGTGAGTTCTTTTTTCCGCGAGAGTTTGAATAAAAGAATCTTCAATAGTAATTTTCCTTTTTTAAAACCATCACAAAAATAAAGCGATTGATGTCTTTATACCATTAGGGTCTTTATCTAACACATGATACAAATTTGAAATATTATAGGTTTCGTTGGTAAATTAGCTTAAGCACAGAATACGTTTGATGATAAAAAGTGTATTAAACTATTTGAAATTTTTGATGTTAGATCTTTCTAAAAAGCAATTTTTAACTTATCAAATTTAAAGTCAGTAAGGGTAATTCAAATTCTGAAGCTGGCTCTTCCTGGTTGAGTCGCTTCATTTAAAATACCCAACAAGATTCTACTCCTATAGGACTGTTTTTAAAGGGAACTAGATCCTTTTGAATTGAAGGAAAACTTCATTTTTATTTGTTTTGAAAAGCCTTTTGCCAAAAAATAAAATTATGCTTTATTGCAGCTATAGTTTGATATAAAAGAGTTGTTAGTTAAAAGGTTCCACAGAACATTAATGTTGCAACTGAGATTGACTCCCTGCCCGCCAATTTATCTCACAATACACAGTGGGCACTCATAGAGGTGCCCCATTACATGTCTACCAATATAGGAAATTCTGCTGCCAATGTCAAATACAGGTAATAGCTTTTGATTAGGTGTTTAAACAATTCCAAGCACTGGTCCCTCAGTTAAATAATTGTGCCCCTAACACCATACTTGGATCCAGCCACAATGTCACCCCCTGGAGGATTGATAGATTCTCCTTCTGGTATATTAACTACTGTTTTCCAAATAAAGCTACATCATAATTCTATTATTTTTCCTTTTTTGGATTATTGTATTCCCCAATCTCAATAATGAACTATAATAGGTCTGTTTGCAACAATGGTAACAGTGATAGGTTCAATTAACAACCTATCTTTAAGAAAGTTTCCTCCAAGGAAAGACAAAGAACTGGCTGTATGGCTATACCTCACCAAGAGACCTTCCCCTCATCCCTGATGGGGTCATCTCAGAAGGTTATATTGTTTATCAAGAATAACTAGTGCTAACCAGAATCTACAATTGACTCTGCCTGGGACAACACAACTTCAGTGTATGCCAGGAATTACATTACCCTCTTTTAAAACTTAAAGTTTGGAACAGGATTTGAGCCCTGATCAAAACAAACAGTGGGCTGCCCGCCTATATTTTTAGGTGTCAAATCCTCTCATATTAAAAATGCAGATGCCTTTGAAAAGGATAATCTTTGCACAAATTTACCAATGATGAAATTTATCAAAAATCACAACCAATTACCTAATAAAGATGAAGAGGCCCCTATCATTGGCCTGATGAGCCTGATGTCTACCTTGATAGCTAATCAGAACCCTGTTACTGAAAAAGATGCTGACCAGCAAGCCATTCACAGAAATACCACTCTAGAACAGAAGGGTTGTATAATACTTATGAAGGACCCAGCCAATGAATTACCATTCTTTACCTATGCCATTTTGCTGCCCTCAAACCTGGGTGCCCTGCCCACCTAGTTTTTCAGTCTCTGACCTTATGAATTTCAATCATTAGAATTGAATTCTGATAGTGAGGTACTATATGAAACCCTAGACCCTGTACCAGACTTTAATACCATTGTGAAGTAAAGGTTATAGATATCAGACTTCCTAATTATTACTGTATTTGATCTTAGTAACCTGTCAGTTGAACTCTAGTTCTTTCAGCCTGCCTGTCCCACTGCCCATAGTTTTCTGTCCACCTAAAGCACCCTACAGGCCTGTTCAATGCATAGAGAATTCTATGGAGCTTGATCTAAAAGATCATATCCCTGGAAATATATTGCTATCTGGTTCCTTGTCCCATGATAAAGAGCTAACCTGATTCAACTGTAAAGATATCTGGCATGTCACTGAGATCAGACTGTTCAAGGACAAGTATGATTCCCTTTCAGCCTACCAAATTAATACAGATCTGCCATCTTAACAAGAGCCCACATATTTTTCTGCACTGGGTTCTCCTACCAACATTAGCAACAAGCTAGTTAGGATAGTGTATGTTATTCTTTCTGGGGTGATAGAAACTATAATCTCAGGTACTGGACCCAGGTCTTGGATGTAAAATAAATCCCCTATGTTTTAAAATTAGCACCAATCCTCTGGTGATCACTGCCTGTCTGTGGTCTGTCCCATCTTTACTTTGGACCGGCCTCCTGCCCAAGGATAGTTCCCTGAAAGTGATAATGTTTCTTCTCATCAGTCTGTTAGTATTGTTCCCCACTTAGGGTTCACACTTCTGTCAAGCTACCCTTTGGTGTACCATATTTTTTAGAGCTATGGCACTTGGTGAAGGGGACCAAGATTCAAGCCAAGATGGCTCAGCTGTAGTTGGAATCAGCTGGTATGTAACCAGGTCAGCCGATCTCAGAACAGAATAGTGACAATCTTGGATCTATTGTAAGCTGGTATAAATCTGTCTGGGGTTGATCTTGTTTACATTGGATTCAGCTCCATCTGCAGATAGATTATTTTTGCTTAGATCTCAGCATTCTTGTCTGGCGCCATAGCTTTGAAAGTCACTATAAGTTTTCAGGGTATTTCTGAAAATAACCACAACTAGTTGGTCTAGTTGTCAGGGCTGGGAGTGAGGTAGTACCAAGATGTCATGAAAGGGTCCCATCTTTTGATATAGTGTAACACCAATTCCAGGACAAAAAGGGCAAGGAGTGATACAGGTACAGCATGCAAGCTTCAAAGGGTTGGTAGGCACCTAGGTGGAGTATCAAAACTTTGGCCATGCTGAGGATGGTTAAGATAACCATATCATATCTGCTGTGGTCATAGGGCTGTACCTCAGCAGCAGGTTGAGGAATAGGGGGAGGTGTAGGTAATATGTAGTGGCTAGCCCTTCCAGGGCTGTGCCCTGGTTGGTAGTCCATCACAAGTGGCTCTATGGGTTTAACTGTTTGGTAATTAGGCTGGATAAAAATTGGGTCCAAGGTTGTAATAATATGTGTGGAATAAAGGCTAGTATTACAGGGATTAACATACACTTTATTTAACGCTGTCTGCATTTGACTTGATTGAGAGGAAGTGGCTTTTATACCACTCATCTGGTCTTCCTTGAAAGAGACTGCTGGTAGCTTTTTGGAAAGCACCAGTGGCCCATCCTTTGGTCACAGGAACTTTAAGGGGGACAGAAAGAGGAGGAAGGGATCCAGAAACTTTGACTTAGGATTGGGAATGGGAGTTCATCAAAGCAGTGACAGGGGATTGACTAAGGGAACCTGGCTGGGAACTAGACCAGCGGCATCTAGTCTCATCTTCATTATGGTTTGATTGCTATTTACTGATTGTTTGGCTTCCATTACAACCAGGGAATTGAATTAGGTTGTAGCCATTGCATAGTTGAGGGGCTATTGTGATCAACTGATTGGTTATTTTCAGTCTTCTGGGTAGTAATGCTGTGATGATTCACATGGAGTCAGTTTTCTGGCAAGATGTTAGGGATCCAGCCTGTAGGGGGTTCCTGAGAACTTGCAGGTGAACGGCCTACAGGCCCGGCAGGGAGGGCCCACCACAGGATTGGGGCTAACTTTACAATATAAGATAACAATTTTCCCAGGAGAGCCCAAGGTCTGCTGGCAGGTACCATAGAATCTATCAAACCAGTAAGAGTGATGTACATCACTCCAAATATCTGAGTGGAAGTGGATTCATTGGCAGCAACGGATTCTTGCAGGCAATTAGGCCGCGGGGTGAGAGGCGGAGTCATTGGGACCAAGTACGCAGGCAAGTAGTTGTACTTGTTGCGGAATAACAGGGGAGGTATAGTGATCTTACTACCTTCCCTGTAGATAGTTTTGGTCTCTCTAGTTCTGGCCTCAGGGTTGTAGATTAGGATTTCCTCTAGGGTGAACTCCAAGTACGCAGGGTTGGGGGGGGGGTACTTGGTGAAATGTACTGGGCTGTAGGGAGCTCCTGGCAGTTGGTAAGGCTCGGGCGGCGGGTCCGCGGTTTCTTGGGGTTGTTGGGTGTGAGGTGCAGAGCCGCAGGATGTAGACTGTAGATAAAATAGAAATAATACCAAATATGGAATAACCTGGTTGAACCAAAGGTTCATGTCATTTTATTGCAATAATGGCAATGTGTAACTTTCTGACAGTCCAGGGTATAAGTATGCCCATCTGTCATGAGAAAACTTTTACAAATTTCTCTGGCCCGGGTGTTACCATTTACCAGGATTTTCCAGTCCTTTGTGGCATCCATCACGGGAGTTATTTCATTGGCTGGTTCAAACTGAGAATACTTGGATTTCCTTGTTGGGTCACTGGGTTGGTCATCTCTGGGTGGCCCACGTTTATTGGGAAGTTTCTCTATTTCCTCTTCTGTGGAGGCCCAAGTTATTTTGGGTTCTATGGCTAGGCCCGCCCGCTGATTGGTCAAGCTAACAGGAACCTTTACTATGGGGATTGTTGATGTAGATGATTTTGGTTCATCCAGCTTTAGAGGGTTTTCCGAAGTCAAATCCTGCTCTGGTTCAAGCCTGAAAATCTGCGGGCAGCCGGGCAGCTGGTCCTGCGGGCTGGCGGCCCGCAGGGTGTCATGGGTTGAATCCTGTAGTTGAGGGTTTCCAGTAAGCATGATCAATAGGAGTTTGTCACTTATGACACAAGCACTGATTTAGCTGAAATAAAGACTCAATGATTGAAGTTAGAGAAGGATAGTGGCCTAAGACAGGTAAAGTTTTTTTAAGGAGAGGTATGATCCAGGGGTGATCCTTGGATGGTGCTCCAAACTGGTAGAGAAGTTGTGACTGATATGTCAGGATTCTCCTTTTCTTTGTTATTTGCTGCTAGCATTTCTCACATGGAATATTCATTTTTAATTATCCTTATCCTTGGTTTTAAAACCAACAATTCATTTCCAAAAACTTTCCTTTTCATTCCCTGGTTCCTACTGTTCAATTTATTCTATATTAACGGTTAGTTCTACTTTTGAAGTTACCTTTTTGCTTCAGGACAATTTCCGAACCTGCGACCTTTACACCAAGGTTAATTTGAATCAGTCCAAACTTCTTACCTTTTGCTTTTACCTTGGCTTACGCCAGCAGCTTTAGATTCAATTTTTCTGTCTTTCCGCTCTTGTTTTTGCTTAAACTCTACTCCCAAAGCAAAGCCGCCGTTCCCTGTCTTTCCCTTAACAGTTGCTTAACTCTTAAAGTTTAGTTCACCAAAGACATGTGCTTGTTTGTCCCTTCTCACCTTTCCAAAATACCTAATTACCTTTGGTTAGCTTTCCCCCCAAACAGCACCTCAATAACCAGGCTTCAATAAAAAGCCTGAGTTCTATCCAATCTCAACTTAAGTTGAGATTGTTTGACTTGCACCCCAAAAAGGTACTTGTTAGGCTTTGTGGCTTGTGTTTTTCTTTTCTTCACTCCTATGCTTCCCCATCTTAGCTCCATGATTCCATTTGATTACCTTTTTCAACAGTTAGGAAATATTTATAGTGGGACTCACTCTTTGATTGTGGATAGTTTTAATCCACCAGCTAGTGATGATAGTTTTCCAGACTTAGAAATTAACTTTTTAACTAAATCATCAGCCATTAATACTGGTCTTTATTTTTCCTAGCATTAATAAACCGCCTTGGCCCCTGCTTTACTTCATATAAGCTTTTAGGAGCCTTTGTCCAGTTGTTGTTACAAACCTTATCCACCTTCTTATATTTAAAAATATATACATTCTTGGTTTAAAGGCTTTAGTATACAATAATTTGCACCAAGCCTTCAGACCTTACATGATAGGAAAAGATGGGCTGAAGAAGCTCTGAGATCCTAAGGCCACCTGCAGAAAGTCTGCAGGTGGTTAGCCTTGCCTAGTTTTGGGGTTAGGGTTCCTTGTCTATGTCTTTCTGGTAGCTTTGAGGAGGTCTTGAAGTCACCAGATAGGCATAGATATGCCCATAAACATTACCAAGGTACCTTCCTGGGGAAGCATATGGGGAGCTTGATAATTGATAGGTTTCTGGGAATTAAAGTTGGGTACTTTGCTGTCAGGAACATTCCTGATAACAAACTTTTAGAAAACAACATTTGGCCATGATGGGTCCCACAGGGAATACAAAAAATGGCAGCAGTCCCCCCTAATTGGGGAAACTGCCGCAAAACAGAAGGGGTTTGAAAAAGAAATTGAAACATCTTTTATTTCAAAATTTGGCTTTTATAGCCCAGCCGCGGGCCGGCCAACCCCCGCTCCCGCCACCCAGCCAGCCAGCGGGGGACAGCACACCCTCCATGGCGGGACTGTCCACTCCCGCCAAATGGGGAAATTTCTGAATTGGGAAACCCAAAAAGGCAGTTCCCTCAAACCCAAAAGTAGGGGGAAGTGCTTCCTAAATTTGGAACCTACCAAATTTGGATGGGGTTGACAGGCTGCCCAGCACAACAATCAATGCAGTAACTGTAGAAGTTGAATTTGGATGCATGAAAGCATCCAATAGGGCATAAAACAATGCAAGTCAGAGAGTAAAAATTCATTGCCTGCACATTCCTTCCAATTCCCCTCCCAAAAGAGAATTCCAGACAAAACCAAGTGTTTGGGGTTCCCTGCCCATTGTTTTGTACTATTCATGTCCCACCAAGGATGATAGTATATAATAAAGCTCAATCACTTGATGATAGTTTGTGCTATCATTGAGCAAATCACCCCTCAATTGTTAGCACATAAATCAATCAGAACTTTACCTTACAAGAGATTTAAAAGACACTAAGCTTTGTCTGTCCTTCCCCAGGACTAAGGAGATGAACCACCTTATCTTCTCAGCTGTCCTTACAGCATGCCTAGGGATTGGGGGCACCAATACTATCAACCACATGGGCCATTCAACAATCTATCCGACAATTAATTTTACAGGGAGCCAACACAGCTCAACTACTCTGATCAGTACTCCTAGCCCTCACGGGTTTTGCCCCACTTCACTCAGTCTGTAGCTATATATACATATATATACTATGTACTCACATATTTTGCCGGTAATTTTGGTTGATTTAAGTCCACACAAAAGTGTTTTGATGGGTGATGACATTCTACCCAATTGTAACAGCACTCACTGAGTTCCAAGTTGCAAACTTGGGACCATACTTAGCTAAAATACTCCCCCAATTGTTGGGTCTTTACATTGGCAACTGAAAGCTTAAGCTCACCACTTTAGTGATTAAAAACAGCTGCACAGACATGAAGATTGTCTGTGGCTGATGGCCTAAAGTGATTGTTGCTGATAGGGCCCTAGTCAAGCACTAACTCACTTGTGATGTCAGGATACCAAGAGTACTGTGGAGCTCCAGAAGGTGAGGGGGGAGTCAAACCAGGTACTGGCATGGCCCACCAGATGATGGGACCTAACCTTACCAGGTAGGAAAGGGCCTTCCTGGCCACAGCCCAAGGTCCAGCCGCTGGCAAGTCAGAGTTAATCAATCCTGTGAGCGCCAGGTAAAGCACTCCCAGGAACTGACTACTCTGGCCAGTGGCATCAGAAGTGAGGGGTTGAGATGGTTGGTTTGGGTGTCGGGGGCGGTTCCATGGGGACCAAGTAGGAAGCAGGATTGTTGTACTTCCTGTTGAAGATCAAAGGGTAGATGGTGATTGCTTTGCCATCACAGATAATTTGGTAGGGTTCATTGGATGCATTTGGGCGGGTGTACTACTGTAAGTCTTCCAATGTACAGGGTTTGTGGTCAGGATTGGCAGGATACTCAGTGAAATGCACAGGGCCTAATGGAGTGTTGGGTGTATGGTAGTAGTCAAAGGCTTTGGTTTTTTCAACTGGAGTCTGACTATCTATCCCAGTGAGTGTATACTAAGCTTGGGTGTATGCAAATGGAAGAGGATCAAAAATAGGTATGAAAACAGATTGGTGAACCAAAGGTTTATAACAACTTTATTTGGTAAGGATGATAATACAGAACTTTTTCAAGTGCTTCCGATTTATATACTTACTCACATGCAGGTGTCTCTGGGCATTCTTCTGGTACTATCTGTGTGGCAAGGCTTGGTATCTCAGGTTCTGCTATTTGGTTGGCTGCTTCATGGTCATTTTTGGTTTTTCAGGAAAAGTTGTTTGGCTTTTTGGTGGTCCATCTTGGCTTGGCTGGCCATTGATTCTGGCAGGTTTGGCTTCTGGAGTTATGGGAGGTTTCCCAATTTGTTGCCATTTTTGGACTGGCTTGACAGGCTCTCCTAAGCCCAAAGAGCTTTATTAAAAAAGGGGTCCCCAATTGGGGACCCCAAATTAATGGAGGGTGGGCTTGATCTGGGTTCACTGGGCAGCTAAAAATAGCCTGCCCTGGCCCAGCCAAATCCACCAAGGATTGGGCGTAGCTTCTGGGGCCCAAAACAGGGCCCTCAGCTGCCACCAGGGGGGATAATTCCCGCACCTGGATTTGCTTTGAAAAGCAAAAATCCAGGTGCGGGTGAATCTCCTCTGCCTGCTAGCCCCGCCTGGTGGCTAGGAGCGGGTTCAATTCCTGCCTGGGGCTTTGAAACTGTTACTTTTGTAACATGTGGAGCTTATTGCCTGAGTCTGAGGTGTTATTAATGGTGATTACAGAGAAGGAAAAAGCTTGGTGGCTCATGCAGAGAAGGAAAGAACCTTGGTGGTTCATCCAGAGAAGAACAAACCTTGGCAATTCATACAGAGAAGGAACCAAGAAGAAACAGTTGTGGATGAACCAGAGAAGGAATTGCATAAGAAATGGAAGATCACAGAAAAGGAACAGAGAAGAAAAGCTGTTGATGAACCAGAGAAGGATTTGCAGAAAAAATGGAAGATGGCAGAGAAGGACTAGATTGAGGAACAGAAGGAATGTGATAAGATCATCAGGGAAAGGCTAGGAGCCAAGAAGAAAAGACTTAGAAAAGAAAGAAACAGTTGGAAAATAGACTTGTAACTCATTAGGAGTTGATTATGTAAGAATAAGCAGGAGCAGATGGAAACGCTAGGGGTAAACTCCTTTGGCAAAGGCAGGAGTTTTGCTGAGCCCACAAAAGGGAGCAAGAAGCAAGCAAAGGCGGCTTCAGATTTCTCTGAGGGGAGAAAACATAGGGAAACATGGAGAAACATTGAAGAAACTAAGGTACAAAAATACCTCACATAAGTCATAGCCAGAAACAACCAAGTTGGCCCGTAGAAATGTGAAAGAAATTACAGAGAGATTGTTCAAAACTTGGAGCAAGTGTTTATCCAGAGTGAAACAATACCAGGTTCAACCCAGGGTCAAGAGAAAGTCATCCAGAGAGACATTTAGGTGAAACAGCTCAATCCAGATGCTTGATTGGCTTCATGATACAGCCTATCTGATCAATGTTTTCATTAGTTAAACAGAAGGGAAAAAGCCTAAAAATGAGGGAATGAGCAAAGAAAAGTCTGCTTTAATTGGCTGAAATAAGTAGCAGATGTCAAAACTGCAGGCTTGACCTGCCAGCAAAGTTCCAACCAAGCGGATTTGTGACCCACAATCCAACTATACGGTCACCTGAAGCCAGACTAGGAAGTTGACTCAAATTACCAAATCCAATAACATTGACAGATGATGATCCTTCCTGGTGGATACCTTGTTTTGGCGCTTGACTCATTAACAGGATCAAGTTGCCCCTTTCACCATCCAGCTGTGTGATCACTAATCATGTTCCTGCTATCCTTGATTCACATGAACTATATAATCATTATCTCACAATAAAGATTATTATATATCTTCTGAATATTTTTCCCTGTGTAACTCTGCTAAAACAGCACAGTTACGACATTGGTAGCACAGGTAGGCTTTCCATCCTACCTTATCTTGAAAAATTCCTCCTTTTACCCGCACACGCCGCAGCCAACAAATCCTTGACAGAATTATTTCTGGCCTCCTGCCTGACTGGACTCCGTACACTCTTGGTGCTGTTTACCTGATGGTTTTGTCCTATACCAAAACACGGTGATCCTGCTACCCGCCTTCAATGCCATGTCTGCACAAGGTTTCTTTCAGGCACCCCCTCAATGCCGCAACCAGCAAAAACAAAACCACCATGCCCGCCTATGTAGCACAAAGACTACAAAGCGCTTCCTTGGAATCTTTTGCTGGGGCCAACAACAACAACACCGCCACATGGATCCAGTCTTCCTAGAGCAGTTTTGGATTGCAGAAATTTCCATTTGCCTGACCCATGACGCTGGCACCTGGTGAAACAAGTGGCATGAAGAGCACACTGACAAGAACTGGGATACCTTTAAGCAAGACTTCCTTGCAAGATTTGTGCTTAAAGATACAGCGCTCATGATCATACACTAAGTGAAGAACCTGACCCAGACAGGCACTGTAAAAGAACTCACCCGCGCCTATGAGAAACTCTGTCTTTGTGCACCATCCAACATGGTCTTTGACACCCCAGCCACACACCTCATGTACTACAACACTCTTAAATTGCATGTGATGAGACATGTGAACCTGGATCAGGTGACCAACCTGCAAAGCCTTTACCGTAAAGGGGAAAAAGTGGAGCAGACATCCAACGCACTGCACAAGGCACAGACTGGGAAACAAGAGAGACCCAAGAATTTCCATCCAAGCAGGCGCTCTGCTTGACCACCTCCTGGAGGCAACAGGGACAACACCAACCACAAACCCACGGGTTCAAATGGGCATGGGAATGGAAACAATGGCCAGTCAAACCATACCCATTTCCGTGTCACCGCTACGCAAGGCAACCAAGAGGAGGGAAAAGCCCAGGGAGAGCATTAAGCAAGCCAAGATCTCCCCACGCAACTCCTGACTCACCCAATGATGAATACCAACCTGAGGGCGTAGACCAATGCCCAATGATCCAGGTGCCCTTGGAGGACCTGGTACTGTACACCATTGTCAGACATCCCAATAAATTGATGTCCTATCCTTTCAACTTTTGCAGTTACACAGGCTCAGTGCTCCTGGACTCAGGCGCAGACTGAACCCTAGTCAACAGCAGCTTTGTGGATAAGTTCAAGCTGGCCACTAATCCTTTGCAGATTAAAAATGTGGTCCTGGCTGACAAACACCACATTGCTGTGACAAAGGAAACTGCCCCCTTCTCTGTCATGCTTGAGAACCTCCACTCCACCATCCAAGGTCCTGTCATTGACTTTCCTAAGTTTGACATTGTACTGGGACTAGACTGGTTACAGAAGAACAACCCTCACGTAGACTGGGCAACCTTGGTGTTGACCATCAAGCGTGAAGGTGTCAACCACCAGATCTACCCTGACTCCGTGGACCAACTGCTACACAACCACGTTTTTGTACGTATCACAGAGACCCAGGAAAAAGAAAGACCCAAAGGCAATTGACTGGGATTCCTGCCACTACAAGATCATATACTTCAAAGATCACCAGATACCTCCACGCCTCAGGACTGTGACATTGTGGCCTGCCATCCAGAAATCTTCAAGGAAATGCTACCTGGGCTGCCCCCTGAGAAGCATATTCAGCACTCCATCTAACTCAAGGAGGCTGTACCCAAGGCGCGCCCTATCTACAGGCTGACCCCTAATGAAGACAACACCTTACGCGCCTACCTCAAGGAGGCATTAGAAAAAGGACTTATCCGCCCCTCACAGTCGCCCTTTGGGGCTGCCGTATTCTTTGTGGCTAAGAAAGACGGTACCTTACATCTGTTCACAGACTACCGCGCCCTGAACAAAGTTACCATCAAGAATTGTTACCCACTGCCACTGATTGACAACCTCTTCAATGCCTTGGGAGGAGCTACCGTCTTCTCCAAGATTGATATCACTGCAGGCTACAATCAGATTTGTATTAAGGAGGAAGACATCCCCAAAACAGCCTTCTGCACTAAATACAGCTCCTAAAAACGTGTGGTGCTCAACTTTGGCATGACCAATGCCCCGTCCACCTTTGTAACTTTCATGAACAAAGTATTTGTGCCCCACATAGGCAAACACGCCCTAGTGTATCTAGACAACATTATGGTCTACATCACCTTGGTGGAACAACACCTCAAGGACCTAGAGGCAGTCTTTGCTACCTTGGCACAGCAAAAACTGTTGGCCAAGCCCTCCAAGTGCCAGTTCTTCCGTGAGCAACTACCCTTCTTGGGACACATAGTCTCAAAGGACAGCATTAAACCCGACAGTCAAAAGATACAGGCCATCTGCAAGATGCTGCCACCCAAGGATAAGTTGGAACTCCACACTTTCTTGGGAATGGTGGCCTATGTACAACGCTTCATACCCAACTGCAGCGTCTTGACCACCCCCTTATCTGCCATAACAGGCGCCAAGTCCAAGTTTGTGTGGACCCCCCAACGTGACGTCTGTTTTAGACACCTCAAGAAGAAACTCATAACGGCTCCCATCCTACAATACCCCAAAAGTGACAGGGAATACTAAATGGAAACCAAAGTCTCAGATGCATCCATTGGGGGATTACTACAAATCAAAAATTGTGATGGTGACTTCCTGCCTGTAACTTACAAATCACAAAATTGACAGATGGTGAGTGTTGATACCCTATCCATAAGAAAGAGCTGCCGGCTATTGTGCACTGCCTAGTCAAATGGCATTGTTACCTGGAACACCAGGAAGAATTCACAGCATTAACCAATCACAAGTCACTCATCTATTTCAAGACTCAAGCAAATCTGTTGTGCCGCCAAGCGCAGTGGATGGAACTATTGGAGAGATTTAACATGCTCATCCAGTACAAGCCTGAGGCCAAGCTTGCCATGGCAGACACCCTGTCCTGCCTGTATGTCTGTGCTTCTAGAAGAGAGAATGGGCTTGACCCAGAATTGCCTCTCTTAGTGCTACAAACAAAGGACAAAGGGTTCCCCCTGGCACCACCGACATAACAAAAGAAACAGTCATCAAGAATGAACACCTCTTCTCTGACGTATACGGGACTCTTCACAGAAAGATGACTGACGGCACAACCATTCCCTACATTCCCACACATCAGCAAGTTGACACCATCCTACGCTATCACAGAACCTTGGACATACCAAGAGCCAAAACCTATACGAGTTCCTTAAACATAAGGCCTGGTGACCAACCTTATATTGCGATGTTCAAGAAGTTCTAGACCAATGTGAAGTATGCAAAATGTTTGCCAAAAGCAAAAACCCGCCAAAATTGGTACTTTCCATCCATATGCAGCTACCTTTCAAAGTATGGGCTCTTGATATTGTTGGTCCCATGCCGGGAAAATACAATGACAAGAAATGCATCATCACCGCCATTGACTTTGCAACAAGATGGCCAGTAGCCCAAGCAGTCAAGGCACACACCGGCAATGATGTTTGACAATTTTTTGGCAAGGAGATAATCAGCAAGTTTGGAAAGCCAGAACTCCTGATAACCAATGGAGGCAAGGAATTGACCTATGAAGACACCAATTTATATCTCACCAAAAATGGGGTCAAGCACACTGTGCGACACCATACCATCCACAGGCCAATAGACACGTGGAGCGGCTTAACAGTAGCCTTGTGAAAGCCTTAGCCAAACTCACCGCCAGGAGACCTGAAGACTGGTATAAGCAGATACCAACTGCACTACTTGTGTGTTAAACCTGAGTGAACAGATCCACTGGAAAAAGCCAGTTTGAACTGGTATACGACACACAGCCAAATATCATTCAAGCATTGACAGGACCCAAACTGGAAATTCCAAGTCAAGTCCCCCCTTGCTCAGATCCTCAAGTAATAGAGGCCAACAGCAAGCAAACAGAAAAAGAGAAATAACGTCTGCAAAAGACATTTATCCTCATCCGCAATAGACATGAAGTTGGGGACAAAGTATGGGTCATGAACCTTGACAAGAGCAAGTTACACCCTGAAAAAGTGGGGCCAGCAATTATTCTGAAGATAAACAACAATAACACTTACCTGGTGCAAGGGCTTGGGAAACATAAGCAAGACAAGACCCTACACTATGATTGCCTACAACCCTGCAAAGCAAGACAGAAACAACAAGAAACCACCCTGCCTGCCACAGAACAACAACTATTTCAATACAGCGCCTGGGCTCCTGACAACCTCCCTGATGACCTGCCCCCAGAGGAGGTCAACCTTCAGTTGGGGGGTGTCAAAACTGCAGGCTCAACCTGCCAGCAAGGTTCCAACCAAGTGGGTTTGTGACCCACAATTTGATTATCCGGCCACCTGAAGCCAGACTAGGAAGTTGACTCAAATTACCAAATCAGTCAACATGAGCAAATGATGATCCTTCCTGGTGGATACCTTGTTTTGGTGCTTGACTCATTACCAGGATCAAGTCGCCCCTTTCACCATCCAGCCGTGTGATCACCAATCATGCTCCTGCTATCCATGATTCACATATACTATATAATCATTATCTCACAATAAAGATTATTATCTATCTTCTAAATACTTTTCCCTGTGTAACTCTGCTAAAACAGCACAGTTACAACACAGAGCTTAATATATTATAGGGCAGAAAAAACTGGATAGTTTAAGCCTGGAAACCCCAGAGCTCTTAGAAGGAGAAAGGACTGGAACAAGAGCTATAAAAAGGGCACCAGTCTGAAGCAAGAGAGGGATTTAAAACCAGCAGATTACAAAAGCCACTTTGCCAGAACAGGGAGCGTAGGGAAAGGATAAAGGAGCTGGAGTCTAAGACAACAGAGCAGGAAGCCCAAGAGTAAGGAGCAGGAGCCCAAGAGATTTTTGTAGAACTCCAAGTATTAGCAAACCCTTATTGCTTCCTATACTCACATGGCCACATAACAGAAGATTTCTAAGGGGATCTTTCTTCCAAGACAAATAAACAACCATTTCAACCCCTCACATATTTCCAAGCTGTGCACTAATTCCCATGAGTGAAGTACCTAACATTTTCTACCCTAGTCCAGGAAAGAATATACCTATCACCAGAGCTGTCCAAGGTTTGCTACTAGTAAACCTTCAAAGTAGGAGCGGGAAAGGTTGTCTAAACACCTTGAGATGGTAGACAGAGGCAGGGAGCTGATTGGGTTTGAGTTCACCAGGCTCTCAAAAGACCGGTATCTGCTCACAAAGGGACAGGCCCCAACTGAGGGTTAGTTACATGGAGGGGATGCTGGCCTAGTAGTGGGGAAAGCCCAGGAAGAATCTGCCATGATACAAGCCAAGTACAGCCTTCAACTTTCCAGATGCATAACTAGGGAACAGCAATTCTATCCAGCAGGGTCCTGGCTTTGACCCAGGACATACCATGGTGACCAAAGATCTGAACACCACAGATGTGCTCTATCATTACATTGAGGGATGTTTGGGGTTTGTCTAGATTGGGTTCCTGCATTTCATGGCAATGCTTTGATTTTCATTATTCTGGGTTGGGCAGAAATCCCTGTGGGCAAGGGCAGAAAAAACCAAAACAGAAGAGGCAATGGGAACAGAGCCAGAAGCAGCAGGGACCACAGAGGAGGAAACCAGACTAGGACAGTAACCAGTGCAGTAGTAATGGTGTTGACTGGGGACTGGAGCAGTCAAAACTGGCACTGAATTTTCTCCAGTACTCAGACAACACACTTGGCTGTGGCTTGGGAGCCAGCCAGTTCCCTTATATGCTTGGAGCCAGTGGCTCCCCAGCTTTGGGGAGCAGCTAGCCACCTGGACCAGCTGATTGGCTGGCCCTGGTTAATTTAACAGCCAAGACTAATTGCCCCTTTTCTAAATATATCAAGGCAATAAGCTCAATCTTGTGCTTGCCCTGGTGGCTTGACAGATAATCAATTCCCCTGGCAAGCCTGTGCAGCCGCCCACGCGAGTTCAATCCCTCTCCAGTTTGCTTTCAAACCATAGACCCTTACACTAGTCATCTGCAATGCTCTACCTGCTTAGGTAAAGTATAAGGGATGTAAAGGGGCAGAAGAGAATATAGCATTGCAACAGAACTGCTTTACTTTTTATAGTCAAGTTAAATCATATACACACATATGAGGGTTCCTGTGATTGTACTACAGTCACTGCTGAATATTTAGCCAAATAAATGCTCTGGAATATAAAGATGTTCTGTTTTTGCTGTTTATTACACATAGATAGATTTGTTTGGAATTCTTGGGGTAAAGGTTCCTAGAAACTGGATATCCATGTTTAATAAAAAGCACAGAATATGGATTTTTAGTTAGGTTAGGCTAACTAAAAGAATTAAGGCGAGATTGGCCAAATCAATCTTGGAGACTAGGCGTCTCAAAAATGGGTTGATTAATCAGGAAGATTAATTAATAAATACAGGATATAATTAATGAGGATTTAATTATATTAAAATGGTCTTGACTTTGTCAAGAATTTTGGTTAAGGTTAACCATGGGAACCCCCCCAGAATTTGGGTTAAAAGTGCTGTGTCAGTAAATTTACTGGGTTAGAGGCGCTGCCACGCCTCCTAATGAATTTGAGAGATGCCACTATCAAATTATCTCAGGCGCCACCTGGGGAAATTGCTGGGCGCCGCGGTGGCACCTGGTTTGAGTTTCAAAGCAGTTTAATGGGTTTTAAAGGCAAAAAACCATTAAATGCAAAAATAACTAAATAAAGGCAAGGATGCCTAGGAATTTAGGTTTGATCAGCTGATTTCCAGTTGGAACACTGATAGCTGAGTTTAGATGTGCAATCCACAGGGTTTTGGCGCTGGGAGCTGGGGAAGCTCCATGCTGAATTGGTACATTGGGTTGAATGGAGTCAGGTGACTTCTGCCCATTGTAGGTCAATTCTCATAAGTTGAGAATTGTTGGTGATCTTTCAGGTAAAGATCTATGTTGGATAACTCAAATACCATGGACCACGTGACACAAATCATTGGTTGATTCAGGAACCAGAGGGGTTTTCAGCCGTGTATGCCCCAAATGGTATATAAGCGAAAACAGTTAAACATTAATAATATATATTCATTGTCAGTTTTGACGCTTTCCCCTCACCTATTTTTCAATTGTCATGCCTTCTTTGTTAAAATTTGAGAGAGCCAAGTTTGGGGTCCTTCATGTGGAAACCGCTGCCGCAAGAAAGGAGGTTCTTACAAGTACATTGGAAGAAGCTTGGACCAGCCTGGAGGTCACTAAGACTGTTCCTGCCAAATCTTTAGTAGAAGTAAAGGCTGCATTCCAAGAGCTGTATTCCAATTACTTTACAAAGGAAGGGACTCCTGCCCAATGGAACCAAATTTATGCTTGGGATGCTTGGAATTTGTTGGTAGGATGGGATGAAATCTTGCAACAAGTAAAAGAGATGGCAAATCATGAAATTGAGGCGTTGAGAGCCCAAGAGGAAAAAAGCGTTGAAATCATGGCTTGTTGGCGGGATGACAATAAAGTGCTATCCAATAAAATTTCCTAACTGGAGGCAAAGCTCCTCAAAGCTTTGTCCCAGGAAGGTAAAACCAATAAAATTCAAGGGCAGGATAATGACAGGATGGACTAGTTAAGCCTGGATCTGTCACAGAGCCCAACACAAGGGCAGAAAAACCCATGGTGAAAGGAGTCCAGTCTATGCTTGCCAAGATGTCACTGTTTTCTGGAAATCCCAAGGAAGGAAACACTTTCCTGGAGGTTTTTCTTATTCAAGCCTCTGGTCTAGGAGATGATGAGAAACGTCATTGGTTGGAAGTTCTTGCAGGACCTGCCTGTTTCAAATGGTTTGAAAGATGTAAAGGCAACAATTGTACCACCTTGTTAGAGGAATTTTGAGCCAGTTACACTGTAACCCTTAGACCTGGTGATGCTCTTCAAAAAGCTCAAGATGTTACTCAAGCTGGCCATGAGACGGTGTCAATGTACCTTTCCAGAATGGATGAGTTCTTAGCCTTTGTTAATGTGAAACGTAATCAGGATCTAGTGGAGGATACTTTCTTCACTGGAATGTGGCCTGGGTTGCAAACTCAGGCCTCTATGTTACGCTGTGAGAAGTTGTTGTGGTCAAAACTTGTTCAGAAGGTTATCCAGATGGAGTGGGATCTGGGAGGCCCTCCACACAGTGCTCCTTGTTCCAGTGCAGGAGCTCATCTTGCAGCAGGGGAAGAATCTTCTGAGAGAACCAGACGTCCAAGAAGTCCCTCTGATAAGGACCACATGTCTAGATTTAAGCGGGCGTGTAAGTTCCCCATGGCCAAGGGATGCTGGATCTGTGGGAAAGATGGCCATTTTGATGGAAAGTGTCCCAACTGTACAGAATTTGACAAGAAGCATCCTGACCTTATGTTTAAGGATTTGGGAAAAGAAAGGCGGGCTTAGGTGTCTCTCAACCTGAGTCCGGTAATTTAGAGAATAATGGGAGAATGAGACTTCAATCTGGGAGGCTTTGAAAGAATACAGGAAAAGCGCCAGTCAACCAGTGGAACCACCTATACAGGAAATCAAGGTCTCTTGTCCAACACTGCCTAAAGGAAGTCCAGATGCCTCACCAGATGAGTGGATATTTTATGTGCGCTTAGGGATGAAGGAAGACGGGGAGATTACATGGCAGCCTGTGCGAGTTCAGTTGAGTGTGGATCAGCTCAAGGAAGTTGAATGGCGTAAAAAGGTGGCCCAAAGTATGCCTGCACTTTTGATTGCAAAACCTTTTGTGTGGGCATTACAAGGGGTTATCCTCCTTGATATTTTGCTCAATGGTATCTCTGTGAAGGCAGTCTACAATCCAGGGTGTACTGGAGTGGCGGTATCAAAGAACTTTGTTTGTAGACATGTCATGGACCCATCGAGATTGGTCACTTTGACCTTATCTTCCGCAGATGGGGTTACCACCATCAAACAAGACATGTTTGATGAGGTGGTAATAAAATGGAAAAATACCAAGGTCAAGACTTCCTCTGTAGTTTTACACAGGGCAGAATTTGATGTTCTGCTTGGTATGACTTGGATTGTTGAGGCCAAAGTGATCCTGGACGCTGTCAAGAATGTCTTGGTTCATGAAGGAGTTGAATACGCTTATCAACAACTGACAATTCTTTCAGCACCAGAAGATGTCCAGTCAGTTGTCATCTACGCTAAGGAATATTGCTCAATTCCACCAAAGGGAACCACTTGGTTAAAACCAGTAGCTTTTAATTGCGGAACACAAGGAGGACAGGTTATCCCAGATTTGCCCCGTCATATATCCTCAAATGTGGCAATATTTGAGGATGGTTTAAATGGTGAATCCCTCAAAACCTGGAAGTTATTCAACACTTGCGTGGTTCCTGTAGACATTCAGCAAGGTCAGTGTATTGGAGTTTGGATGCCCGTAGTTGGAGAAGCCACAACAAATAAACCTACCATATATTATGTTTGTGTGCCCTTCAACAACTTAACCCGTATACTATGTCCAAGTAAAGCACCAGGTACCCCGTTGTATACTCTGGTAGGGAAATGGAGTAGTTGTGTCAGGAACCTATCTGCTCAGAAACATACCACCCAAAAGGTGTATGGCCGTGGATGGGTTCAACCCAGTGATTAGAGAACCAATTGGAAGGGAGACCATCCCCATATGGAACAATTCTCCAATAAAACAATATTGACCCAAAAGGGGATTAAATCTTCCCAACAGGAAGTAAGCTCCAAGATAACTTAGGAGGAAAACAGAAGCCATGTTATGAAATAAAGATGGGCTGGGCAGACTGGCCCCCATGACATGTGGTTCCTCTGTGATTGGGGGATTTGATGACAGTGGGGTGACAGTGTACCATACGCCTGGTACCACTCAGCGCCACAACTTGTCCAAGTAATTGGGAGGAGGCAAACCAGAATCTGCTCTGGTTCCAAAGGAAAGGCTTGCAATAAGGGACTGTACAAGAAACAACCAAACCAACCATTTATACCCAAATGGTCCCCATTGGGATGACTTGGGTAGCATCATGGTGTTTGATTTCAGGATTTGAGAGCAGGCAAAAGAAAAATCAACTAGGTTGGTAAATTGACTTTATTAACTGAACAATCAAAACACCCTGACAAGTGGAGCCTTTTATAGGCTGTCAGGAGCTGGTTAAATTGCTGTTTCAAGGGGAAGTTTGGGGAAAATGAAGAAGGAACTTGGCAGGGGGAGTTTTTGGTTTACATTTAAAATTATTTCAAATATAAAACAACCAGTTGCCCCTGCTGAGGCTTCTCCAAACAGCTAGGTGTTATTTACCCCAGCTGTTGGAGAAGCAACAGTTTGGGGGGCTTCTGGTGTTCCAATTGAACACCAGAAGATGTCAAACTGATTACTTGATTTTCATCAACTACAGAGCTTAACACTTCTTTAACGTTGTCTTTGTTTGAAGCAAACCTGGTTTTGCAAAGCTCTGTCCCGGTTGCAACCTCTGATTGGCTACAGTAAGCCCTCTTGCTTATTGAGAAAGGCAAGTTCAAATTTGCTCTAAAAATGTTATCTAGATGATACATAACTGATTGAGAGGACCTGGTTTTGAATCCTGTGTTGGACCCGGGAATGGCCTCCTGGCTTAATTCCAAAACAGCAAAAGATAAATAAGGGCAGATACTGCAAACTAATAATTCCTTTTTAGGACCTGAGGAACAGCCCAACTTGGGGGAAGGGTTTTCAGACCCAGGAGCAATCAAGATTTTGTTGTTGTTGTCATGAAGGAAAGCAAAAGCATTACTGACAAGTTGTTTCTTGTTGGAAAAATATGATGTAGGGAGAACTGATCCACCTTAAATCATACAAACGCCTACTGGGAAGCCATACAAAGGGTATGTACCCCGTTGTAGTCCTGATGCAGTTACTGCAATCAGAGAAGAGGTGGAGAAGATGCAAAGAGCTGACCTGATTGAGGAGAGCATCAGTCCTTATTCTGCTCCAATGGTTTGTGTTCCAAAGCCAGATGGGAACATTTGTGTTTGTATTGATTTCCAAATGATAAACAAGGATATTGTAAATGATGCTTATTGTGACAATGGTTGCTTTCCCCTCAATCTTTTTATGCTTTGTGTTTTTGGCTTTTAACTGAAATAAGACTACCATGGAATAAAAGAGATGGTCTGCAGCTAAGACTATGGGAAGCAAAAAACATGGAAGTGATCACCAGATGGCAACAAGTTTAGCGCCAAGATTGCTTGCCTGGAATCCAAGCTCATTGAAGCTTACATAAAGATTTCCCTGTCAATCTGTAAAAGAGTCAGACCGGGATAATGAAGAAGCAAGTATGAATTTCCTGGATCTGTCACAGAGCCCAACGCGGGGGTTGGAGCTGCCTTGGGAGAAGAATGGTCCCGTGTTCATCCTCAATTCCTTAAGATATTCCATGGGGAATTGGAGCTTATAAAGATCTGAGAAGATGAGGCCAACTCTCCCAAAGGGGAGCAAGGGACCTTGTGACTGTACTACAGTCACTGCTGAGTATTTAGCCAAATAAATGCTCCAAAATATAAAGATGTTCTGTTTTTGCTGTTTATTACATATAGATAGGTTTGTTTGGAATTCTTGGGATAAAGGTTCCTAGAAACTGGATATCCATGTTTAATAAAAGAACAGAATATGGATGTTTAGTTAGGTTAGGCTAACTAAAAGAATTGAGGCAAGATTGGCCAAATCAATCTTGGAGACTAGGCGTCTCAAAATGGGTTGATTAATCAGGAAGATTAATTAATAAATACAGGATATAATTAATGAGGATTTAATTATATTAAAATGGTCTTAAATTTGTCAAGAATTTTGGTTAAGGTTAACCATGGGAACCCCCCCTGGAATTTGGGTTAAAAGCGCCGCATCAGCAAATTTATTGGGTTAGAGGTGCTGCCGCGCTGCCTAATGAATTTGAGATGCGCCGAGGCGCCGCTATCAAATTTTCTCAGGCGCCACCTGGGGAAATTGCTGGGCGCTGCAGTAGCGCCTGGTTCAAGTTTCAAAGCAGTTTAATGGGTTTTAGAGGCAAAAAACCATTAAATGCAAAAATAACTAAATAAAGGCAAGGATGCCTAGGAATTCAGGTTTAATCAGCTGGTTCCCAGTTGGAACACTGATAGCTGAGTTTAGATGTGCAATCCATAGGGTTTTGGTGCTGGGAGCTGGGGAAGCTCCATGCTGAATTGGTACATTGGGTTGAATGGAGTCAGGTGACTTCTGCCCATTGTAGGTCAATTCTCATAGGTTGAGAATTGTTGGTGATCTTTCAGGTAAAGATCTATGTTGGATAACTCAAATGTCATAGACCACATGACACAAATCATTGGTTGATTCAGGAACCGGAGGGGTTTTCAGCCGTGTATGCCCCAAATGGTATATAAGCGAAAACAGTTAAACATTAATAATATATATTCATTGTCAGTTTTGACGCTTTCCCCTCACCTATTTTTCAATTGTCATGCCTTCTTTGTTAAAATTTGAGAGATCCAAGTTTGGAGTCCTTCATGTGGAAACCGCTGCTGCAAGAAAGGAGGTTCTTACAAGTACATTGGAAGAAGCTTGGACCAGCCTGGAGGTCACTAAGACTGTTCCTGCCAAATCTTTAGTAGAAGTAAAGGCTGCATTCAAAGAGCTGTATTCCAATTACTTTGCAAAGGAAGGGACTCCCGCCCAAGGGAACCAAATTTATGCTTGGGATGCTTGGAGCTTGTTGGTAGGATGGGATGAAATCTTGCAACAAGTAAAAGAGATTGTGAATCATGAAATTGAGGCGTTGAGAGCCCGAGAGGAAAAAAGCGTTGAAATTATGGCTTGTTGGCGGGATAACAATAAAGTGCTATCCGATAAAATTGCCTCCCTGGAGGCAAAGCTCCTCAAAGCTTTGTCCCAGGAAGGTAACAGCAATAAGAGTCAAGGGCAGGATAATGGCAGGATGGACTGTTTAAGCCTGGATCCGTCACAGTTCCCAGTAATGTGATGCAATGAGGCAGCTCCTCATGAGATGGCCAGTGGCAGAAGACGGGGGGGGGTTGGCCGGCCTTTTATTAATAGGGTCAGAGTTTGTCACATCAGCCGCTGCTCTCCTGGTTTCAGATGCAAGCTGTAGTGATGTGTGTCAAATGTAGGACCAAGAGTATCTGCTGTAGATCCTGGGCTATTAAGAGATGCATTAATCTGTGCGTTTAAGATCCCAGACATGCTGAAGTGTGTTGAATTGCACCAATATCTTTTCCTTTACAGTTGCTATGAGATTTGAGGTATAGCTGCTAGCTCATCAAGGTCTCTGGTTGAAGCTATGATAGTGAAAAAGGTTAATTTTAAGCTGGGTTGGGAGTTGGCTGCTAACGGAAACAAATATAGGTCATGGTATCTTTTGAATAGAGCATTATATGTAGCTATTGAAGCCCAGCATAAATACTTTGAATCAGTTAAAGTGATAGTTTTTATCCAAAAGTTGACAAGTTCCAGCCCTTAAACTTCAGAGCTTGGCTAGATTTAAAGAATGGTGGGAAGATTTACAAGGCTTTACGGGGGTCAAAGGTGAAGTTCAGGTCCTTAACTTGGTGGTGTATGGATCTCTTACAATATGTAGCTACCAGTAAGGATATCTTAATTGGAAAAACTTGGCCATATGACTTGCTTCTAGCTAGGGCTGGGTAGGTGATATAAACTATTAGGATATGATTAATTTCCAGTAATTGATTGGAGAGAAGTGTTCTTCAGATATAAATATCTTTAGAGTAGACTTTAAGGCTATTTAATAAAGAGTTGCTTCTGTGTAAATGATTGTTTAAACACTATTTATGCTAGTCAGGGTACATTAAATAAACTGTGGTAAGGGATTTCAAGGTCAAAATTTAGGTAGGTCTAGGTGTACAGAACTTTGATTGGCTCTATCTCATTTCAGTTCCAACTAGATTCAAGCCATACTGGTAGCTTGGGATCCAACAGCAGGGATCTTCAGTCAAAAATATCTGCAGATAACTTCTTCTCCCAATAAAACCTCTCAGCTAAAAGCTTTGCTGTGGAATGAAGGTGGGTTCAGCTATCTGGACCGAGTTTTCATGAGTGACAAACTCCTGTCAACTATGATAATCAAAAGGCCTCAACTATGGGAGTCAAATCCTGACGCCCCGGGGGCCGCCAGACTGCAGGGCCAGCCACCCGCAGTTTTTGGGGTTCAAATTAGAATCAGATTTGACTTTGGAGAATCTCCTGAAGTTTGATGAACCAAGTTTGACTACAACAATGCCCCCCGCGCTAGAGGTGTCAGGGATTCTTTCCCTGACTACCTGAATATTATTGACAACTTGGGCACAAACATATCCTCAAACCAACACAACCACAATTCCTTACAAGACACCAATTCAAAGACACAACACAACCAACTCAACAATCACCTTAGTTTGTTCAAACCTTTCCGGAACAAGATTCAAACCCGGGACACTATTAACGCATGTATTGTTAGTACAGGATCATCACCAACCTTTGATTTACCTTTTTATTACACCTTGATTCAATTGGTTTTTGCTCTCAAAATGCTTTTCTAATTCAAAATTGTTAATATTAAGAGTGTAAACGTAACTTACTGCTTTGCTTCTGATTGGCTGCTTCCAGTCTATCAATCAATTGTTGAACCCCTCTCTCTGCCTTTAGTTCAAGCGCCGTACCGCTCTATACTTGATCTTCTATCTCTACACCGCTTAATTATCATGATTATTGTGAGATCTTTCTGGATCTGCTTATTACACCAGGCTAGTTTGAAAATGATCAAACAATTATTTAAATTACACTTAAAAACAGGTGAATTTAAAATGATTATCTAGGTAAATCCTCTCAATTGCCAAAACTCCTCTCAAAGGCTTAGCCTTATTTTTCAAGCTATATAAGCTCTAAACTTTTATTCAATTCAAATGTTCCAACAATAAAGATTATTACTCTTCTAGCTACTCCTCCATTTTTGATAACACTCCCTTTTTGAAGCCATGAGGGGAAGCCTTTTCCTATCCTGGTTTCTAGCCTATTTCTTGTCCAAGGTGTACGCCTTGGAAAACCCAACTCCAACAACCAACTGGTATAATTCCTCCCCAGATGACGCTCACCAGAAGGAATTCCTTGCCAATGGATGGTTCAAATATCCTTCTGGACATTGGGGACGTAAATTCCATTATGGCCGCTCGTTTGCTTCCCCACCCACTGAACCTACTCTAGTTAGACCTTACGCTTCATTTTACCTTTTGACGTATTTGGTGGGCTACTATCTACCTGGGCAATTTAGTTCTATGCTTGGAAGATTCGCTTATCTAGGACAACTTGGACATCTTGCAATGGTCACAGTTCCTATTGGCTCAGTCATAGCAGGCTTAAATGTAGGGGCCTTGGCCCATCAGCTGGGAGGTTTATTTCCCGCAAAGTGGGTTCCTGACAGTTTGTTGGAACCCATTTTGAGCTTCTTACTTAGAAGTTCAGAACCAACCCCTG
The DNA here is from genome assembly GCA_014839935.2 of Entomophthora muscae. NCBI lineage: Eukaryota > Fungi > Entomophthoromycota > Entomophthoromycetes > Entomophthorales > Entomophthoraceae > Entomophthora > Entomophthora muscae. The sequence continues at coordinate 545,027 of QTSX02000014.1, read as the reverse complement.
CAAACTACCTGCTCTATACCGCAATCATCAAGAGTCTTGCGGTCACCTTGATCACTACCATCATCAGCCTGACCACCTATTGTCTTGTTTGCCTTTCCCTTCAGACCAGAACCACCGCTACCTCCAGTGCAACAGCCCCTCAACAGGTTCAGAACCAAACTGTGGTACTAAACCAGATTTCCGCAGTATCTCCTGACAACAACAAAGGTAACTAGATCCTGATGCTCATGGCCTTCTCACAATCCCTGTTTGAAACATTGCTGGCACAATTCCAGACTGACACACAGAAGGTCCATCACGTTGCGAGAAGCTCACAGGCAAGGCTTGCGTCTGGTACGCCAAGGCCACCCTCCAAGGAGAGAAATTACTCAATAACTACCCAGCCTTTTGTGACTCCTTATTGTCTACTGTAGTGCCAGAACAAACTACTGAAGAACTCCGAGACCGCATAATGACCTTGTACTAAGGCAGAATGGCCACCAAGGACTACATTGAAGAATTCTTGCACCTCAAGGAAGCAATTGGGATGACGGATGCCAAAGCTTGCTACCTCTTTCAGAAAAAATTATCTCCAGAACTCAAGAACTTCCTAGCTCACCATGTACTTCCTGACAAGTTTTCTGAGCTTACCAAAGAGGTATTGAAATGGTCCTCCAAGGTAAAGCAACTCCCTTCTTGGAACAACACCAAGACTATGCCTGCCTGTAACTTACCCTCCCCTGCCGAGGTTCCCAAGGGACTAGTTCCTAAACCCGGGGGAGGGTACCAGTTAGCCCCTGAAGAGAAACAATGCCGAGTCCGCAAAGGATTGCGCCTCTACTGTGGACAAACAGGAAATTTGGCTAAAGATTGCATGACACTCTCAAAGGTACAGTCCGCTTCAGGCCATCTTCTTTTGACCACCAATGTTAATAAATCTTCCACTCAGTCTTACGCTCTTTTGCCCGTTTTTCTAGACCATGAATTTGGCACTACAGCCAGCTACGCACTAATTGACACAGGAGCTATGGGGAACTTCATTGACCAAGATCTTTTGACTTCATTAGGGTTGGAGACCTCAGGTCTAGCCTCTGTAAGACTTGCTGAAGGTACCCCTGCCCAGGTAGGACGCCTATCCAAACCCCTCCACACTCAGGTAGGGAAGAACTCATACCATATATCCACCTCCACACTCTCCAATTTGGCCTTTCCTTTAGTCTTGGGCTTTCCCTGGTGTCAGGAAGCCAAGTTACAGTTCAATTGGGACACCAACTTGGTCACGCTTCACTCCCACAGACAACCAACCACAGTGCCTCTCAAAAAACCTTACCATCAAGCACCAAAGAACTTCACTGCGTACTTGAACTCTCTACTTCTTGTGAGGAGCCCAACACCTGATTCTATTCCAGAGGAAATTCAAGACTTAAAAACAGTCTTTAGCAAGGAACTCTGCTCCGTCCTTCCTGAACAAAGACCATCTGACCTTAGAATTGACTTGATACCAGGCTCCTCACCCACCTGGGGAAAGCTTTACCCCATGAACCGAGCACAGGGAATTGCAATGAAGGCGTACCTTGACAAAAACTTAGCCAAAGGGTTTATGCGTTGATACAACTCCCTATGTTCATCACCCATGTTCTTTGTAGGGAAAGCGGATGGGACCTTGAGACCTGTGGTAGACTTCACCAAACTAAACTCCATAACCATTAAGAACCAAAACCCCTTACCTTCTGCAGAGTCCTTGACCTACCAACTTACCCATGCCAAGGTTTTCTCTAAACTAGACCTTTGCAGTGCTTATAACCAAATATGTATTGCTGAAGGTCATGAATGAAAGACGGCAGTCCACACTCCCTTTGGGCTCTATGAATACCTTGTGATGCCCTTTAGGTTGAGTAACGCTCCTGAAGCTTTTCAAGGCCTAATGAGTGAGGTTCTCTTCCCTCTACTTGACGTCTGCGTTGTTTTCTACCTTGATGATATTCTGGTATACTCACAGAATAAGAAGGCCCACACAAAACACCTACAAGAGGTCCTCCAACTACTCATTGACAACCGTTTGTTCTGTAAGCTTGAAAAATGTGAGTTCTTTGTCACTGAGATTGAGTTTCTTGGGTACAGGATTAACCCTGAAGGTTTTGCAGTTGCTTTTTCCAAGATCCAGGCAGTCCTGGACTGGCCTAGACCTACAAAACGCACCAAGATTTGTGGTTTCTTGGGCCTTGCAAATTTTTGCCGCAAGTTTATCAAGGACTTTTCTGCTACCGCTCTCCCTCTCACACACCTTACTTCTGAGAAGGTCCCCTTTGTCTGGTCACCTGAAGCCAATCTGGCTTTTGAAACCCTCAAGAAGCAATTCACCTTGGCACCCGTTCTTCTCCATCCGGATCCTGAACGCCAATTTTTTTTGGACACAGACACCTCTGACTTTGCCCTAGGAGGGGTGTTGCTGCAGCTTGGGGAGGATAGTGAACTCCACCCTGTGGCGTTCTACTCCTATAAACTGCTCAACCAAGAGAGAAATTACCACGTATACGAGAAGGAACTTTTTGCCATTGTCAAATCCTTGGACCACTGGTGTCACTACTTGGAAGGAAGTAAATTTCCCGTTCTAATCAGAACCAATCATAAGAATCTACTATATTTCACCGAGAAGAGAAAGGTTAGCCCATGTCTGGCACAATGGGCTATAGATCTGCTTGCCTTTGACTTCAAGATTAGTTATACGCCAGGACATAAGAATTTAGTACCTGACGCCATCAGTAGACGAGAAGATTTGGATGACCCTAGTCAGTCTTACATTAAACACAATGAATGTACCATACTCTCTGAAGATCAGTATCTCTCCCACATCATGACTATAGCTTATTTATCCACCTTGGATCAGGACATCATAGCATCTCAACTCCTTAATAAGGATAACACTCCCCCTGGGCTTACACTAAAAACGGATCTTGGTCAAAGAATGGAAACCTTTATGTACCAACCAATGAACACCGACAAGCAATCCTGGAAAGCTTCCACGACTCCCCTCTCACAGGACATGGAGGCATTCACAAAATGGTCAAGAGAATCCAACAAAGATACTGATGGCCTAATCTGAAAAAGACAGTTGTCAAATAAATCACCACATGTGTGCTGTGTGGCCGCTACAAACCCTCCACCATGAAGCCCCAAGGACTACTCAAACCATTGCCCATTCCTCTGCGCCCTTGGTACTCCATCTACATGGAGTTTATTGTAGACCTTCCAGAGAGTGACAACATGACCAGCATCTTTGTGGTAGTAGATCAGCTAACCAAATATGCTATCTTTACCTCCTTCAAGCGCGCAACAGCAGAAGACACTGCCAACATGTTCTTCACTCATGTAATCGCCAACCATAGAATCCCCAATAACATCATCTCAGATCAAGGTACTCAATTCACATCCAAGTTCTGGCAGTTCCTAATGAAGACCTTATGATTTAAAACTCTCATGTCTACATCCTTTCATCCTCAGACCGACGGACAGACATAACAGGTTAATCAAGTACTGGAAGGTTTTCTCAGGAACTATGTGAACTTGCGACAGGATGATTGGGTAAGTCTACTCCCGCTTGCCTAACTATGCTACAACACCAACCACCATGATTCTATTGGAGTATCCCCCTTCTTTGCCAATTATGGATATAACCCAGAAGACCTCCCTGAACCAACCACTGAAGACATGATCCTGTTGGCACATCAATGGGCAACCTCCTTACTCAAAAATCATCAACAACTTAAGACACAACTGGAAAAGGCGGTCCTACAGTATAAGAACCAAGCTGATAAACATCAAAGAACCCCAGAAGACATCCAAGTGGGAGACTATGTGTTTCTCAGTGCCAAGAACCTCAAACTGGATATTCCAGGCCGGAAACTAGGACCAAAGAAGATTGGGCCACTGTTGGTCATTGAACAACGCTCTGAAGTTAATTTCCAACTCAAACTCCCTGCTGGCTCCTCCGCCCATGATATTTTCCATGTTAGCCTTCTGTCCAATCTCAAAGGGTTACCATCTGACCTGGATCATAAGGACCCTCCTCCAATCATCTTGAATCATACTCCTGAATGGGAAGTAGAAGACATCCTTGGTCACTGCACCTCTTGAGGCAAACTTCAATACTTGGTCAAATGGAAGGGTTACAAAGTAGAATTCAACTCCTGGGAACCAGAAGAGAACCTAGAGAATGCACCAGAAGTCCTCTCACGCTACAAAGAGACTCAGGAAGAGAAAGACCTTCCTGGGGAGGATAGTGTCAGGGATTTTTTCCCTGACTACCTGAATATTATCGACAACTTGGGCACAAACATATCCTCAAACCAACACAACCACAATTCCTTACAAGACACCAATTTAAAGACACAACACAACCAACTCAACAATTACCTTAGTTTGTTCAAACCTTTCCAGAACAAGATTCAAACCCGGGACACTATTAACGCATGTATTGTTAGTACAGGATCATCACCAACCTTTGATTTACCTTTTTATTACACCTTGATTCAATTGGTTTTTGCTCTCAAAATGCTTTTCTAATTCAAAAGTGTTCATATTAAGAGTGCAAACGTCACTAACCGCTTTGCTTCTGATTGGCTGCTTCCAGTCTATCAATCAATTGTTGAACCTCTCTCTCTGCCTTTAGTTCAAGCACCATACCGCTCTATACTTGATCTTCTATCTCTACACCGCTTAATTATCATGATTATTGTGAGATCTTTCTGGATCTGCTTATTACACCAGGCTAGTTTGAAAATGATCAAACAATTATTTAAATTACACTTAAAAACAGGTGAATTTAAAATGATTATCTAGGTAAATCCTCTCAATTGCCAAAACTCCTCTCAAAGGCTTAGCCTTATTTTTCAAGCTATATAAGCTCTAAACTTTTATTCAATTCAAATGTTCCAACAATAAAGATTATTACTATTCTAGCTACTCCTCTATTTTTGATAACACTCCCTTTTTGAAGCCATGAGGGGAAGCCTTTTCCTATCCTGGTTTCTAGCCTACTTCTTGTTCAAGGTGTACGCCTTGGAAAACCCAACTCCAACAACCAACTGGTATAATTCCTCCCCAGATGACGCCCACCAGAAGGAATTTCTTGCCAATGGATGGTTCAAATATCCTTCTGGACATTGGGGACGTAAATTCCATTATGGCCGCTCGTTTGCTTTCCCACCCACTGAACCTACTCTGGTTAGACCTTACGCTTCATTTTACCTTTTGACGTATTTGGTGGGCTACTATCTACTTGGACAATTTAGTTCTATGTTTGGAAGATTCGCTTATCTAGGACAACTTGGACATCTTGCAATGGTCACAGTTCCTATTGGCTCAGTCATAGCAGGCTTAAATGTAGGGGCCTTGGCTCATCAGCTGGGAGGTTTATTCCCCACAAAGTGGGTTCCTGACAGAGGTTCCTGTTAACCCAACCAATCAACGGGCCAGGTTAGCCACAGACCCCAGAATAACCCGGGCCACTACAGAAGAAGAAATAAAGATACCTTCTATAAGAAGCGGGCCACCCAGAGATGACCCGTTCTGTGACCTGGTTAAGGAATTGGAGTGCTCTAGTTGCAAGTCAGCCAATGAAATAACCCCCGCAATTGTTGCCACCAAGGGCTGTGAGGACCTAGTAGATGGAGAAACCTGGGCCATGAAAATCTTTGAAAGTTTTGCCATGACAAATGGGCATACTTATACCCTGGACCGCCAGGAAGATGCCCATTGCCATTTTTGCAATAAAGTGATATGAACTTTTGGTTCAACCAGATCATACCATACTTGTTATTAGTTTTACTTCATCTACAGTCTACTCCTTGCGGCCCCGTGCTCACATACCCCAAGAAACCCCGGACCAGCCGCCTGAACTTTACCGTCCACCAGGAGCTCCCTTTGGCCCAGTACATTTTACTGAGTACCCACCCAACCTGGCGTATTCAGAGTTTACTCTGGAGGAGATCCTCATCCATGACCCTGAAGCTAGAACTAGAGAGACTGAAACTGTATACAGAGAAGGCATCAAAATCACCATACCTTCTCTGCTATCCCGAGACAAGTATAATTTCCTGCCCGCGTATTTAGTTCCAATGACGCCGCCCCTCACCCCGCGGCCCGACCACCCGCAAGAATCTGTTGCCACTGATGAATCCACTTCCACCCAAATATTTGGGGTGATGTATATCACCCTCACTGGGTTGATTGATTATATGGTGCCTGTAAGCGGACCTTGGGCAGTCCTTGGAAAGTTGTTATGTTATATTGTAAAGTTAGCCCCAAGACTGTGGTGGGCTCTCCCTGCTGGGCCCGCGGGCCGTCCGCCTGCGAGTCCTCAGGAACCCCCCACAGGTTGGATCCCTGACACGAGTTCCTGATGAATAGAGCTTTTTTGACCCTAAAACATTTCCTCTTTTAAATAGAAATGTAGTCTTTTAATACTATATAAAAGCCTTTTATTTTATAGCTACCCTTAATGATTTTCTATATATGACTTACTGCAATTCTAAGAAGTCTGATCTATTTTTAAATATGTCCCTTTTCTTATATCTACCTTCTTTACAAGGTCAGCAGTTGAGATCCAGATTGGCATTGCCTTCAGACCCTTACTGGGTTGGTTTTCAGGGATCTTTGGTGGTTCAATATCACTTGATAAATGGTTAAAGGATAGCTTTCCTGCATGCCCCAGATAAAACAGTAAGTAGCAAGTTGTAGGGCTTGATGCCTCTCAATCACCATAAACTTTACCATCTGGAACAAGTAAATTATGGTATTTAGTTGTTTCTCCTGGGTGCAAGGGTGTTGAGGTCTATTGAAGATTCGCTCTTAGCGGTGGAAAGGGGATTGTCAAGCCATCTTTATAGTTTATATTGTTATGCTGGTGAGCAACAGATATAAGGATCTAGATCATTAATCCCAATAAGAGCGAAAACTTTGTTCTGACCCATCTGGATTTAAATGCTTGTTTGATGAATTTGGAATAATCTAGTTCGAATTGTTTAGTGCGACACTAGGGCTGCTTTGGCCAGTTACTGGCTTTAGGCTACTTGTTTCAAATATTTATTTAAACATGGTCAAATATTAAGTGGTTCCACTTTAGCTGTGGCGGCCAGTCTGAGCTGAGCCAAAGCATCCTTACACGCCACTGGTTAGGTTTCTTTGGATCTGTGGACGTGGATTCTTTCTGGAATTGGGTAATCCCATTCTATAGCATTCTGGTGGGTAGAGCTGCTTAGCACACGATTTTTAAAGAATTATTTGGCTATTCAAATATTAAGTTTGCCCAGAGCTCAAAGCTAGCAGGGCTGGGATGAAAGGGATGGGGTATTTTTTCTCCAACTGGGGATATTGGCCTCCAAGTAGGTAGCTATGAAAGGGCTTAATCCAGGTTTGATTGGCTCTTCATTCAGGGTTAATGGGATTTAAAAGCAACTCCTTTGTTCATCCTGCAGCTGAATTATTCCCATCAAAGTTGGTTCGAACAAGGACTTGATATGAATTTATTCAGGGGTTGATTTTATTGATAAGCGTTATCAGAGAATGGAGTTATCAATGGTCCGGAATTGAAGATGGTCTACCTCAAGAGTAGATTTAAAAGGAAATGTTTATTGATGAGGAATGCATAGATCAATCCGCTAGTTTGCAGTAATTTCCCCCACTAAAAGTCATGCCTAGATTTTACAATATATATTGTTTACCGAGTAGCATCACTTGCAGATGCTTAACTTCCAGTCATGTGTATTTTTAATGGCCCTTGCCCAGGCCACTGGGAAGCTGCGCATGTCAGGCACTATTGCCGACTTCCCGGGGATAAGCCTGCGAGCAACCCCAGCCAGCTTCAGAGCATCGCCCCTGGACAGCTACATGTCGCCAGTAGATCTCAGCATCCTGCCTCCCACCAGACCTCCCCTGAAGCAGTGCCGTGTCGATATCATTAAGCACACCTTTGCCAACAGTTACGGCAAACCCTCGCAATCCAACTATATCCCCCCAAACAAATGCATCGGCGGAGGCACCATCTCAAGCGCCATCCTCAACTACCAGAATCAGGTTAAAGGCACGCAGTTTGATCGGTTCGGCGCCATTTACATCGACAGGAGCGAGATCTTGCGAACCACCACTGCAGAACCTACTTCTCAGGGCATCGCATGGGAGTTTGAAAAGGATATTTCCCAAGCCATCCCCCTCCTCTACAGCCCTCGCACTGTCACCCACATCCTAGGGAACACAGTTGATTCAACATACACGGGCGAATTCCATGTCGTGGCATCAATTGATTTGTACATTGATCCAAGCATTCCAAGCTCCAACCACCACATCCTTCCAATCTCCAGAGACGCCAAGGAGCCTTGGTATGAGATCAACTCCAGCGAGCCATTATTGCACAGCGTGCAAGTCAACCGCCAATCCCTTGAGCGGGCTGAACTTGAGGTGTTTATCTCTGGCCATGGCTGCGATGAGTTCACTTACCTCAACACGCCAACCGAGCATGCCCGTGCCAACAAAGAGTGTGAAATGGGGCCATTCCGGGAGTTGGAAGTGTATCTTGATGACTACTTTGTTGGGTCTGTCATGCCATACCCAACCATCTACACCGGTGGTCTTTCGTTTGTACAGTGGCGTCCCATCAGCGGCATGGGCTCATTTGATCTTCCAACCAAAGTCATGGATCTTGCACCATACCTTTCCCTGCTTGAAGAAGGAACACATACTTTCAAATTTCACATGAAAAACGCAACAAGCTTGTGGTTTGTCACCGCCAACCTTCATCTCTATGTTTCACAAGGTCAGCCCAAAAAGATGCTTGCAAGCCCTATCCGCCGTGGCCAACCAGACACTTTGGTTGTCAACGAAGCCAGGGACAAGTTTAAAACGAGCGTCACATCCAAACTATCCACCCTTTCGGTGCAAGGGTTTGATGAAAAAGTAATCCTGACTCAAGTCGACCATTCAGTCCACTTCATCCATTCCATTGCTTATGGCCGAGAACGCAAGTTCCATCTGACTTGCACCTCCGAAACACGATCCACCACCCACCGCCTAAACTCCAACTTCAATCCCGCCACAATCGACACGCTATGGGATTTACCTCAGCCGCCGATCGCCACTCAAATTCGATCCGAGACTTACCAATTGACTGGAACCTACATTCTAGCCCAGAACCTTCGCCAACTCAACATTTCCCTCCACTCCCTCACCGCTGCCAACGGCATCACTGAGCTGATTCTATCCGGCAACTCTTACATCGACAACACGGACCATCAGAACCCGACTCGCGCGGACAACGCCATCCAAGGCGCCATCCGCCACCGGCCCTCCACCCCCCGAAGCGGCGCCCCATGCTACTCCCGGGATCTGATCGCCGCACATGGGGATTTCACCCTCCAAGAAACTGGCACCCGATGCCCCATCCCCAGCATGTTTACTTAAGTTTAACTCAACTGTTTCATATAAAAGCGATCCTGAATCTACCTGCAGCTCCAGCTTAAATCCATTCAAGTCACAAGATTTTAAACTTACTCCATCCCCTATACCAGCAACCAAGCCTTTAGTTTTAATTAGCCATCCGCATGGTCTAGGGTTGGGCAGTCACAAACCCATCTTTAAGATTAGGTCACAAAACAATCAGGATAGATCCCTGCTGCAACTTTTGGAGTAGGTCACGATCCATGCCTCACTCCAATGCATAGATCACAGAACATAAAAGGAAGGCAATTTCCAAGGATGCGACAGATGATTCCATCTTGGGTATGGTACAGGATGTAAAATTGGAGCAGGAAAAGTGTCAGACTTTTATGTTTTAACTAAATTTTTACAAGCTTTAACTGTCACCATCTCTCAATGATAGTTTTTCTTGAACCACAGTTTGCTTTAACTAATTACGATATAATACCAATCAAATAAATGAATAAACATATATTAATCAAAGGGAGTAGTTTACATACCTATGGTTGGACACTACACAAAGCAGGATAGGGTTGCACATAGTCGCATCACAGTTCATGCTGATATGTGCTGGGACTTTAGGAGCAGGTAACAGAACGCGGCCAGTATAGCTGTGACCTGGATGTCACAAAACAATTCCTGTTCAACTGTCAAAGCTACAAAACCAATTGTGACTGGCAAATCTTGGTCACTACACAGGCTGTGACAATTTCGATACCCATCCCTAATCTAATAACAACTATCTTCTATATCCAATAAATATATCGTTATCCTCTTAAATCTTCCCCTTAATTTGTATTGCATACTTCCCAGAGGTGTATACTCAACACCAGCAGCACATGCTGTTGTGACCCTCTATACATAAGAAATGGGCTAATAACTCCCAGGTCAGCCAGCAGGAGCTGAACCACTAACTTGCAGGTCAACTGGCATGATGACCACTAACCAACAACCAGCCATAAACCAGGGTACTATGTGATCCAAAGTTCTCAGCAAATACACCTACTGTCATGGATAAAGACATTTTGGCAGGCATCATTCCCCCCAAGAAAACCTAACCAAAAGGATGTATCAACAAGAAAGGGCCACAGAAACCTATACAGATCTGAATCTTGCCATTGGCAGGAGACAGGTGGTAGCTGCTATGAATGATTCTATTCACGCTGGTTTGATGTCGCCTGGGATGGGTTATTTCCAGGACCAATCAATCCCTTTCGCTTCCACCCCTCAATATGAGTCTGTTTCCCAACTGGAGAATTCAGTTGTTTGGTTTCCTGACTCCTTGCAACTCACTCGCCCCACTCATCCTTGCAGCAAGTGATCCTACTGCCCTGGTACTGTTTTGTGGTATCACTACCCACTATATATCCTATTTAATTTTCTTTTTTGTGAATGCTGCTATTCACGCTGTTTCAGTTCCACTTTCATTGGATTATTTCCAGGACAGATCTCCCCCTTTCACCTCGGCCTCTCAAAATAAACTTTATCCGAACCGGGAAGTGCCACTGTCCAGTTTCCTGAATCTTTGCCCCTTGCTTTCCCCACCAATGCATGTGGCAGTTGATCCTACCGCCCATGTCCTGGTTTGTGGTAAAGCTACCCAGTATATAATCATTCCCCTCTCACTCATAAAAGTCACCTCCTCCTATTCACACTTCTGTTATTGGGGTTCCAATTACTTCCGCCCATCTCTCTTGCCATAGCTAGTAAAGATCCTTCATTCTGGGCCACAAGGGGCAATCCCCAGAGATGGTAGGTGCTACCCGCAGTATATATGGCCGGGGCTGACAAGTCAGGACCCAGCCCAGGCAGGGATGATTAGTATAGGGTCATCAACCAGCGGGAGACCTTAGTGTGTATGTTGTACCCTCCAAATTTTCCGGCAAAGTAGGTCAGGCCGTAGTACAGAGCAACCTACACCAAGATAGACAGCCCGGAATACAAGACACCCAGGGAGGCCAGGGACCAGCGCCTGAGGAGTTGAGCTGTCCTGGGTCAAAGTGAGAATTGTGGCCTAGCCCTCCTGGGGAGGGGCCAAAGAACTCTGATCCCCGTTGATAGCCCCAGTTCCAAGGCAAGCAGTGAGCCCAGCCGTGAAGATGGGGTGGTTCATCTTCCTTGGATTGGAGGGGGGCTGGTTGGGCTTAACCGTTAAAGTTGGCTTAAGCCGGTTTTGAGTAATATTGTCAGGGATCCAGTCTCGGGCGGCTGGCCCGTCATTTTTGGGGATAACTTGGGCCGGGTTTCTTGCGGGCAGGGCCCATCACAAGAGAGGAGCTAACTTGAGAAGGTAGGACACGGACTTCTTCACCCAAGACCACGGGCCAGAAGCTGGTACAATAGTGTCCACTACCCCTGTGAGGGTGATGTACACTATACCAAAAAGCTTGCTGGTATGATCGGTTGGTAGGTCGGGTGAAGAAGCGGGCATCAGGTTGGGTGTTACAGGCAGTTCCATGTGGATATTGTAGGCCAGGAGATAGTTGAACTTTCCTCTAAATAGTTTGGGTATAGAGAATATCCACGGGCCTTGGCGGTTGTATCTGATGGTGGATTGAATGCGGGCTAATGGATCTAGTTTGATGATTTTCTCTGACGTGTAGTCCTTGTACTTGGGTTTTAAGGGATACTCGGTGAAATGGACAGGCCCAAAGGGTACGCCAAATGGACGGAATACTGCGGGCAGGCGGGCCAGGAGATCTCGAGCTGAACTGATAGACGGCAAATACAAAATACGGTAATAGCTGTATAAGCCAAAGTAACATAACCTTTATTTCAAAATGGCAATAAGTTTGGATGGCAGGGTCCTTGGGTCTATATAGCACCCCACCTCCAAACTTAACATTTTTTGTGAGGGGTCATCAGGGCATTGTGAAGGACAGAGCCGGGAAATTGAGGACTTGGGTCTAAAGGCAGCAAAATGGCGCTTGGCCCAGAAGTTTTTTCATTGGTTGTGGCTCCCAATTTAGCTACCTGATTATCTTGCTCTAGCATTGAGGTCATGGGGCCAAGTTGCGGGCCGGTGCCTTTTCCTTGGGTTGGCTCTTGATTGGTTGCTGGTGAAGACTTTAAACTCATAAGGCCAATAGTTGCCGGGTCACCTCCATTAGGTGTTGTGATTGGCACTTCACTTAGTGCAGTACTTTCCTCGGCTCAATCTACTTTTCTGGGCAGGTCATCTTCTTCAATGTCAGCTTGCGGGGGCTCGAACCCAGAAAAATGCGGGCGAGCAGTCTCGCGGTCCATAGGCCCGGCGGCCCGGGGGAAGCCAGGTTCTGGGTTCAATTCCCGCTCCTGGGCCTGGGGTTCCAGAGGGGGAAAATTGTCAATCCTGACAAAGATTTCACTTTATCACGGGTATCAATCTCAATAATAGCCCAAGCTATTACTGAGGGGGGGGGTCCCTGATCTACAGCACTTCCCACTTGTAAAACTTTGCAAGTGGGAATGAAGGCAAGGGATTGGGAAGCCCAGAAGTTTGCACAAGGTGATCAGGGGTTGAAGTTTGACCAGGTATCAAATCCTTGTCCCCTTATCATCTGTTGGTGGTTGGGCATTCTTGTCGGGGGCCAATGACTTCCCCTGGAGTTAGGTGACGCTGAAAGCCCATGGAATTTCCCAGCTCTATCTCAGTCTCAGGAGGCGCAGTCTGACTTAGGTCTGGACCCAAGCATGCCATTTGGTGCCCTGGAGCCAATTGGTTTGGAGGCAATCAGTCTTCAATTTTGGAACCTGGATTTCCCCATCTTCTGGGGAGTCAGAACATTCTACAGCATCTGAGACCTGAATTTGCCCTTCAGAAGAAGGGCAAGAATTATTCCTTGTTTTGTCCTTGCAAGGCAGGGACTTTTTTGATTGGCTGCATGTGGTGGGGACATCTGATTGGTTGTGGGATTGAGCCCGGGTGGGTGGCTGGCAGCAACTGGGGACCAGGGAGCGGGTGGCCGGCAGGGGCCTGGCTGGCGAGTGGGGGGCAGGCAGGGAACTGGCGGTGAGTCCACTGGTGCCAGGCTGGGCAGGCAGGGGGTCAGCAGGCGCCTGCGTGGTTGCGGCGGGCACCTGCTTGGATGGTAAATTGTTCCGGTGACCCTTAAATTCTGTTTTGTCTTTTATTTGATTTTTATTTCCCCCAATTAAAGGGGGAAGTTTCTCATTAAATTTTGCCTCCCTGACCAGATAATCTCCTTTTCTTTCCCAGCATTGTTCCCAGTTAATAATTTGATTCATGTCAGGAATATTCCTGATACAAGGTAATCACATAGCCTTCCCTGCCAACTAACCAACACTTAGTACAAATACATTCCTAAGGTTAGGATTCCCCAGTGTGTGTCTGTGCCGCGCCTCAGAACACAACACTAGTCAACAACAGGCCTTTGAGACCCTTAAACAAAAACTCAAAGAGGCTCCCATCTTGGTGTATCCTGACTATGATAAGGGATCCATCCTTTACACAGATGCTAGCAACCTAGCTATTGGGGCCATCCTGGCTCAACTAGATGATGAGGGAGGGGATCACCCTGTAGCGTATACTTTTTGTGTCCTCAACAAATATGAGAATAACTATAGTGTCACAGAGAAAGAATGCCTTGCCGTACTGCATGGGGTCAAAAACTTATGTGAGTATGTGTATGGTACCCATTTCACTGTTGTCACTGATCACGCCAAGCTCAAGTGGCTGCAGAAGCTCAAAGAACCAGAAGGACAACTAGCTAGATAAGCCCTTTGCCTGCAGGGCTATGACTTTACAGTGCTACATTGTCCCAGGATCCACCACCAAAACGCTGATGGTCTGTCCAGAGTGCCTATCCTTGCCCTACATTTTTCTGAAGCTGATCAATTATATGAACTAATTGGGTATCCTTATTCTTGGGAGAACAAGACTGAAGAGATTGGAACTGCCCTGTCTAAGCTATCTTAGAAAAATCTTATTTACAACAACCAGCTCTTCAAAAAGGTGCATGATCAATACCTGCCCTATGTACGCCCTAGCCTTTGCCTTTTTTTGGTGCTCCACGCTCATAAGAAGACCGGACATGGAGGCATCCCCAAGACCTATGACTGGCTCCAGATAAACTATTTCTGGGAGAACCTTTGTCTGCTGATTCTGGACGTTATTGATAGCTGTCATGACTGTTAGCTTCAATGACCTTGAGCTGACTCTCACAAGTTCAAGCTAGTCCCTCCACAGCACACCTTCCACACTATCAGTATTGACGCTGTAGAGCCTCTACCCTGCTCTTGCTCAGGTCCCGCTTCATCCTAATTGCTTTTGATCATTTCAGCAAGTGGGTGAAAGCTCGCCCTACTAAGGATATCACTGCTAAGACAACTGTGGTCTTCCTTCTGCAAGTTGTATTCTATTACCATGGTTGCCCTCAAGTGTTGTTGTCAGACAATGGAGCTAACTTCACTGCTAAGCTGATGGCTTTGGTTGTGGAGGCTCTAGGGTCTCATCAATCCTTCTCCGCTCCCTATAACCCTTTCACTAACAGGGCTGTAGAGTGTGCTGATTTGTCCTTGGTTTTCATCATGAGAAAGCTCACTTACTCCAATGCTGCAAATTGGGATTTATACTTACCTGCTGCTCTCTTTGCTGATTGTCTCAGCAAGGATTGTGTCATTGATATTCACCCTTTGCTATGCTGTATGGACAGGAAGCTCCCACCCCTTTGATCTTGGGGGCTCCCCTACTCTTTTCTGACAAAGCTGTGGATCCTGATGTCCATATCAAAGGTCTAGTCAACCGCGTAATTGACATATAGGCTACAGTGTATACCTCTGCATATAAGACCAAGATGCTCGAGATCTCTCCTGGCAATGCTGGATGTTCCCCTTTGCCTGAGTTCAACATTGGAGATCATGTTCTCTACTATAAGCATAGAGTAGGAGGAGGCACTCACAAGCTAGATACATTTTGGGTTGGGCCTCTAGAAGTTGTTGCAACCAAGTTTCCAGACTTGCCTGCTAACGTATCTTACAATACACAGGGGGCACTTGATGAGTCACCCTTGACGTATCTAACAACATAAACCAATCTGATGGCAATATCAAATGGTGGGTACTTCATCCTAATTAGGAGTGTTACCAATTTGACTTGCTGATCCCCGCATGAGTTATTCCTTGGCTTCAAACCTTACATGGAGTTTCTCACTATGCCACCCCCCTTGTGGCCTTATGGCTTTCCCCATATGGTATATTAATCCCAATACTCTACAATAAACGATACCTTATTCTCATTATTCTGTTCTTTCTATTGGACTGTTGTCTTCCCCAATTCCAAGTACTGAATCCTCATTGGTTCAGTTGCAACAAAGTAACCTTCAAATGAAGGTCAGAATACACCTTGAAACTCTTCTCTAGTGATTGTCTGTAAAGCCCCATAAAATGAGGGAGTACTTTAGCTAGGTAAGGTACCAAGTTAGAGACTTGGAATCCCGTAAGTGCTGTCAAGATTGGATAGACCGTCATCATCCATCTAAAGACTTTGGCATGTACGTTAAATTATCCGAAATTACCGGTGAAGTACGTAAGCACGTAGAAGACAAAGAAATAGATTGCTATGTGCTGGGTGGAGCGGGGTAACACCAGTGTGGGCCAGGAGTACATCTCGGAGGAGTTGAGCTGCGCTGACTCCTTGTAGAAGTACTTGTCGGGCGGTTTGTTGTACGGCCCATGCTGATGAGAGTGTTGGTGGCCCCCAATCCCAAGGCAGGCTGTGAGGACAGCAGAGAAGATCAAGTGGTTCATCTTCTAGTCCTGGGAAAGGGCAGACAAAGCTTAGTGTCTTTAACTTTCTGTTGTGTAAAAGTTTCTTGGGTATTGATTTATATGATACTATTGAGGGGTAATTTCACTCAATGATAGCACAAACTACCATCAAGTGATTGAGATTTATTATATACTGTCATCCTTAGTGGGGCATGAATAGTACAAAGCATTGGACAGGGGACCCCAAACACTTGATGTTGTCTGGAATTCCCTTTTGGGAGTGGGATGGGAGTGGTTTTGCAAGCAATGAATTGTTATTATTGGCATGGCATGGGATTGGAGCATCTTCAGGCACAGTAAAGCATTTCAATCCAGCTTTTGCAGTTGATGCATTATTTGTAATGCTGGACTGCTTGTCAACCCCCTCCAAATTTGGTAGATTCCAAATTTGGGCAGCAGTTCCCCCTCTATTTGGGTTTGGGGAAATTGCCTTTTTGGGTTCCCCTTTTGGCAATTTCCCCATTTGGCAGATAGGGTGGGGGCAGGCTGGCGGGCATGCACGGGTTAGCCGCCAGGCCCAGCGTGCGGCCCGCAGACGGGGTATAAAACCCGTCCAAATTAAAAAATTTATTTTTAATTTCTGTTTGTGAATCTTGGCTATCCACAGCAGTTTCCACAATAAGGGGGAACTGCTGCCCTTTTTTGTTTTGTTTGTTATCCTGCAGTGTGCTCAGAGCAACTTCCTGAATGCCAGTGTTGTCAGGAATATACCTGACATTGTCTGTTGCCTGAGTGCATGTAAAGTTTCTCTGCAAGTACTACCCCCTAAGGCCAATCTAGAAGGGGACAATTGTCGTGTTTGGCTCCTGGGGATGACATCCAGGAGGACACGGCGGGAAATCTTTATAACAAAAGATTTGAGGTTTGAAGCTTGTTGTGTTCTGAGGCGCGGCACAGATACACAATGGGGAATCCTAACCTTAGGATTGGATTTGTACTAAGTCTTGGTTAGATGACAGGGAAGGCAGATCTGTTTACCTTGTGGCCCTGAATGAATAATCTCTACTAGGTGTGGCCAGTGAGAGGCGCAGAAGTACAGAAGACACAAAGAAAAATGTGAATAGAACTTAATTTTATTGGTAGAATAGGAAATGTATTATATAGTGGTTAGGAATACCACAAAACACTACCAGGACAGTAGGATCACTCGCAACAAGCATGAGTGGAGCAAGTGAGTTGCGCAGAGTCAGGAAACCAAACAGTCATATTTCCTGAAGCGGAAGCCAGTTCATTTCAAGAGTTGAAAGCGAAAGCAAGAGATTCATCTTCAAAATGGCCCACCAAAGGCGAAATCAAAACATGGTGAATGCCATTATTCACAACATTGCCCCCCTCTAGATTGGCCTTAGGGGGGTGATACTTGCAGAGGAACTTGATGTGTACGCAAGCAAAAGGGCGACTACTGGAGAGGAGCTTTACAGTGTACTCAGATCCTTGTTTGAAAGTTACCTCTAAAGGACCAATCCACAGAGAGTCCAGCTTGTGTGCGCGCCCACCCACACGGGGTTGGTAGTACAAAACATGGTCACCAACATCAAACTCAGGCAAGGGGGAGCGCCCAGTGTTGTCAGGAGAGAGCTCAAGCACCTTAGTCTTATATGCGGAAGTGTAGGCAGTGGCCTGTATATCAATGATGTGGTTGACTAAGTCTTTGATGTGGTCATCAGGGTTCATGGTCTTATCAGAGGAGAGTAGGGGAACCCCCAAGAGCAACAGAGTGGTGGCTTCACGCCCATACAACATGACAAAGGGGGAGTACCCTGTGATCCAATGCCTGCTCAGACAATAGGCAAAGAGAGCAGCTGGTAATTATAGATCCCAATTGGCAGCGTCAGAGTAAGTGAGTTTTCTCATGATAGAAACTAGTGCCAAGTTGGCACGCTCAACTGCCCCATTAGTGGAAGGATTATAGGGGGCAGAGAAAGACTGGTGAGTTCCTATAGCTTCAACAACAGAGGTTACAAGTTTGGCATGGAAGTTGGTTCCATTGTCTGATAACAGCACTTGAGGGCAGCCATGGCGGTAGAAAACATCCTGCAGTAGGAAGGCAGCAGTAGTCTTAGCAGTGATGTCTTTAGTAGGGCGAGCTTCTACTCACTTGCTGAAGTGGTCAACAGCAATCAGGATAAAGTGGCATCCAGAGCATGAATGGGGGAGAGGGCCTACAGCATCAATGCTAACCATATGAAAAGCGTGTTGAGGGGGGACCAATTTGAATTTGTGAGAGGCAGCTCAGGGCCTCTGGAGTTGGCAGTCATGGCAACTTGCTATGACATCTGGGATCAACAGGCAAAGATTCTCCCAGAAGTAATTCTTCTGAAGCCAGTCAAAGGTCTTGGCAATGCCTCCATGGCCAGTTTCTTTATGAGCTTGCAACACCAAGGAGAGGCAAAGACTGGGGCGCACGTATGGCAGGTATTGACCCCGCACCTTCTTGAAGAGTTGGTTATTGTGTATGAGGGTGTCTTCAGACAATTTGGCCAGGGCAAGTCAAATCTCTTCTGTCTCACTTTCCCAGGAAGAAGGGTAGCCAATTAGCTCGTACAGGTGGTCTGCCTCAGCAGGATGCAGGGCAAGGATGGGCATTCAGGACAACCCATCAGCGTTCTGATGTTGAATCCCGGGGCAATGGAGCACCGTGAAGTCATAACCTTGCAGGCAGAGGGCCCATCTGGCCAAACATCCTTCAGGATCCTTAAGTTGTTGTAACCATTTGAGCAAAGCGTGGTCAGTGACAACAGTGAAATGGGTACCATACACGTTATGGCAGAATTGTTTGACTGCATGCAGCACAGCGAGGCACTCCTTCTCTGTAACACTATAATCCTTTTTATGCTTATTTAGAACACAGGAAGTATAGGCTACAGGGTGGTCCACACCTTTATTGTTGAGCTGAGCCAAGATAGCCCCAATAGCAAGGTCACTAGCATCAGTATATAGGATAAGTTCCTTATTGTAATCGGGGTACACTAAAATGGGCGCTTCTTTGAGTTTCTGCTTTAGAGTCTCAAAGGCTTGTTGTTGGCTGGTGGTCCATCCAAAAGGAACATATGTAAAAGTTGGACCAGGGGTTCACTAGTATCAGCAAAATCAGGAATAAATTGCCTATAGTAGCCCATCATGCCCAGAAAGACCTGTACTTCTTGTAAGTTGGTTGGCGGAAGCATTTTGTCAATGGCTTCAACCTTCTTGGTCATTGGGCAAATCCCCGTTTAGGTTACTTCATGGCCCAGAAATTCAAGGCGTTCTTTGAAGAAAGCACACTTAGAGGGCTTTACCTTGAGGCCAGCTTCTCGGATCTTTATGGACACCTCTTTAAGATGGGCTAGGTGATCAGTGAAAGTTGCACTGAAGACCGTTATATCATCTAGATAGACCAAGACACACAACAACTTCAAGTCACGCAGGATGGAATCCATGGCCCTCTGGAAAGTTGCCGGGGCATTATAGAGCCCTTGCGGCATGCAGGTAGGTTCAAACAATCCTTCTGATGTGATGAGCGCAGCCTTCTGACAGTCTTTAGGAGAGAGGTCAACTTGCTAGTAGCCAGACACCAAATCCATGGCAAATAAAAACTTAGAACCCCCAAGGCATTGAAGAGCATCATCAATGCACAGTAAGGGATAGGAATCTTTCTTGGTTAGAGAATTCAACCTGTGATAGTCCATCACAATCTGGTGGCCCCCATCCTTTTTCTTTAAGATGAGCAGAGGAGAAGCCCAGGGACTTTGAGAGGGAGCTAGCAGTCCAGCATCCAGCAGTTGTTTGAGCTCCTTAGAAACCTGCACATCTTCCACTTGGCTGTGGCAATATGGCTTGGCACAAAAGGGGGGAGCATATCCTGTGTCAATCTGATGAATCACACCTTTGGCCAGCCCATAATCAGTGCTATCTTTAGAAAAGATGTCTGAGAATTGGTCTAGCAAATCAAGCACCTCTTTCTGTTGAACCAGGGACAACTGAGGGAAGTCTTGGGCAGTGAACAGGGATAGGACTTGAGACTCGTCTTTGGGTAGGTTAAAGTCTTGAAACGTTCCAAAAGGGTGAAGGGACAAGACGTCAGGGGCATTTAACAACTTTCCATAACCAACAACCTGTCCTCTGGATACGGTCATAGGAAGCGCAGTAAGGTTGGCAACTAGTAATTGAACAGGATCCTTGTGGGAGACGTCCAGAATTCCAGGACAAAGGTAAGGCTTGTTACGCCCCAGCAAAGGAGGGGAGTAAAGCTCTAAGAAAGTCTGTTCAGGTAGTTCATATGATATCTGGGAGTCTATAATGACCTGAGAGCCTGGAAGGATGGTGACAGCAGACGTGGCCATGAGAGGAATTCCCTCAGTTGCAGGACAAGCCATGGGAGGACACTTCATGTTGGTGGAATGAGTTTGGTATTTTAGGTTGAAAACCCCAGTGGGATACTCCAGAGTACATGTCTTCAAACATTTACCAGGAGCTTTGATAGGCTCCTCAAAGATCAGAGGGACTTTGTACCCTAGGATAGAAAGATAACCATCCTTTAGGTTGATGATCCCATTATATTTCCGAAGGAACTGGGTACCAATCAAAAGGTTGTAGCTCTCATTTTCTAGAGCAACAGCCGGTGCAGCCAACAGGAGTTTACCAAATCACATTGGCAAGGCGGAGTACGCGCCAATGGCGCGAGTCATAGAGAGACCAGCAGTGCCATAGGATTGATGGTAGTTGAGGTCGGGTGCCAGCTTAAGTTTCTTCACCAGTTAAAAAGAAACAACATTGACAGGAGATCTGGTGTCCAGGACAGCTTTGATTTTTACTTTCTGAATAGATATCTCTAGCCGGGTGGTGGTGTGTCCAAAGGGTGGCAGAACAGCCAAGATATCCTGCGCCTCAGCTAATTCCTTGTCCCATTTTTCAATCATGCATCTTTGTCCTGGGAACTCCTTATATACGGTTTAGAGACGGAGTGAGACAGATACATTCTTGAAAACGGCGTCTGCAACTTCAGCGGCTTCCTCTGATGATTCCACTAATACAGGGGACCGTTTTGCCTGAGTAAGATAGGGGCAGGAGACAACTGCTTTGGCCTCAGACGAGGGCTTGGTGGTAGTTGTAGTCTTCCCAGATTGTAGCTTGTAGGGAATGGCAATAGTCTCAGGGATGGTAAGAACAGAGTACCCGTATGCATCATGGTCTTCAACATTAGATTCATCCACATCAGAATTGTCAGAAATGTCATGGAACAGAAGGAGGATAGGAGGAGCTTCATCATCAACAGGCTCAGAGTCAGTAGCAGGCGGAGGTATAGAAGGAGACTGGGAAGAATTGTCAACCAAGAGCGTCTCTGCCTCTAGGTTGACTGTTCTTTTCCCAACTGATCCTTGGGATCAGCTCCTTCAACCCGCAGATTGGTGCAGACGCGAGAGTGGTGACCTATCTGACCGCAGTTGTGGCAACCCTGACGTCGAGGAGGATTTTGTGAGTTCATAGTGAGGATATGAGGGCCGCAAGAAGAAGATCCAGAGTTGGAAGCGGCACAACTCTCCCAAACAGCTGCCACAGAATGGGTAAGATACATATCTTTTAGCAGTGTCTTTATACTTTTCATGGAGGACAGCATAGCTTTGTGGGCCTGAAATGAAGACACATGAGTTGATTCACCTTGAGGGCCTGGGCGCAGGCCATATACGCTTCATGCACCGTCAATTGTATGCTTGTTATTAATTGTTGTTCCTCCATGTAAAATCTGTCTGCTAACTCAGCTAACGTCTCTTTGGGTTTGAAAGATATGTGCATGAAGGCATCTTTTTTCACCTCCAGGCTAAGATCACTACCAAATTTGTCAATCAGGAGCTGTTTCATGTCTTCCCAGGTCTCAATGGTGGGTAGCTCAGGCACATCTACTTCTTGACAGGTTGGGTGTAGACAGGTTAGAATGTGTTCCTTCTTAACCTCATCTGATGCTTGCCTCATGGCAGTTTTGTAAATAGTTAAGAAAACTGCAATAGTTGAGGTTTTGGGAAAAAAGACTTTCAAAAAAGTAGGCTTGAAGTGTGCCTTGGGAGCTGGACCACCATTACTACTATCAAGTACATTTATGCGCAGGGAGAACTCAGCTTCAGATTCAGAGGGGGATTGTCTAGCCCATAGTTGTCAAACACTTTCTTCAAGGGTTGTCAGAGTCTTGGTAGTTCTGGCACCTGTAGTGTTGGCTAGAGCGGTCTGTTGTTCAGTCACATCTAGGCGTTGTCCTTGGGTAGTGACAACAGTGGAGAGCTCCGCCAGCCGCAAAGTAAGGGATGGCCCCACTGACAGACAGGGGGCAAATATGTCATTTACCAAATTGATCAGCTCACTCATCTCCTGTGCGTCCCTGTCCAACTCAGTCTAGTCTTGTTTCAAATGATCCACCTCATTAGCTAGGGCAATCAACTCCCTAGCACAGTGGATTTGAGGAGCCCCTGCCAAACCAGGACAACATCCATCTTCCTTGTTAACCCCAAGTGGGCTAGCAGCAGCTGTCACTATCTCACGTAAAGCAGCAACTTCTTGCTGTAGTTCAGCAACCTGAGCAGTCAGCGCAAGCACCTGGGGGTCAGGTTGAGGTATTTCAGTAGGACGTACTTGGCTACAAGTGGAAGCGCGTAATTCTCAGATTGCCTCACAGATCCTCTGTTCTCTGTCCACCAGATCATCAGCAGGAGGAGAAAGCGGAACATCAGGTTTAGGAGTAGACAGCTCATCCACCTGACTCTGAAGTTTGGCTATAGCAGCAGCAGTGATAGCTCTCTCTTGATCAAACTCCGCACTAAGTTCATTTAGACCTTGGGCAGTAAGGTCAGCTACCTGTTGCAATTGCTCAAAGGAATAGACACTGAATGCATTGAGTTGTTGCACTAGGCGTTCAAAGTTGGAGAGATAAGTGTTTAGGGTAGAGTCTACTTGAGTGTGCCAGGGTTGTTCTAACTGGTGAAACTCATGTAGCCGCTCCCTAACGTACTCAGGGATGGACTGGCACATTTGCTTGATAGAATTGACTAAACGTGTTTGAGAGGTGACCAAATCACGCTGATTGTCAGATACCAGGGAGAACAGGGAAAGAATCCATTGTTGGTAGGTGGCAAAATGGTCCCAATGATGGGTAACAGCTGCTTGTAGAGACAAGATCTCTTGAACGTGGAGTCCCAATACCATCTGGTGGTGGGCCAAGGCGGGCTGTACAAAGGATGACAGCAGGTGTTCAGCGGAGCCAGCCACTGAGAGGAGATGTTGTGGGAATTGAGGGGCCACAATTAACTCATAGTATTTGGCACGGCTAAACTGTAGCTGAAGGCAAGGGATGGCCCTGTCCCAAGCTATCCCAAGGGCTACTGCCATGACTTGATCTAAGTCAGGGGTACCCATGGGGTAAGCAGCTAGGCAGGGACCATTCCCAAGGTTCAGTACAGTAGGGACAATAGGCGGGTTGGCAATGTCTTCCTCAATAGGAGGGCTGGTAATTTCAGGCAAGGTTGACTCCCAAATAGGAGGAGGCAAGGGACCTGAAAATGTAGATGCAAAAGGGATAACCAAGGGGCTTACAGCCCCTGTAGTGAGCACCATTTTTGTTGTGTTCTGAGGCGCGGCACAGATACACAACAGGGAATCCTAACCTTAGGATCGGATTTGTACTAAGTCTTGGTTAGATGACAGGGAAGGCAGATCTGTTTACCTTGCAGCCCTAGATGAATAATATCTACTAGGTGTGGCCAGTGAGAGGCGCAGAAGTACAGAAGACACAAAGAAAAATGTGAATAGAACTTAATTTTATTGGTAGAATAGGAAATGTATTATATAGTGGTTAGGAATACCACAAAACACTACCAGGATGGTAGGATCACTTGCAACAAGCATGAGTGGAGCAAGTGAGTTGCACAGAGTCAGGAAACCAAACAGTCATATTTCCTGATGCAGAAACCAATTCATTTTGAGAGTCAAAAGCAGAAGCAAAAGATTTGTCTTTGAAATGGCCCACCAAAGGCAAAATCAAAACATGGTGAATGCCTTTATTCACAACATAGCTAGCCTTGGGTTAACCTTCAGGGCAAAATTAAGGGCATGTACCTTAATTTTTTGGAAAAGAAGATGTAAAAGTCCTTTTGGCAGAAAGGACAGGAAAAAGCTTGAAGATTATTAAAGCCAACACAAATGTGGATAAACTTGTCTTTATTAGGAGTAATGATTCTACTTTAAATAGTAGACAAGGGACAGTGATCACTCATTAGGAAGACAGAGTGGCTGAGGGGGTCACATTGGGATGAGATCATACCAGGATCAATCACAGACAGGTACAATAATCTGGAGGTGGCTGGGTATTGAACCAGACCCATTTACGGAAGGCAAGGAATATCCAAAATCAAAAGCAAACCCAGCCAAATTTTTGCAGCTATCAATATTTGAAGGCCATATTGAAATAGCATTAATTGCACAATTTACAACAACAATGTTGTTAATGCTGCTATTCAAATTTTCAATTCTGCCTTTATTGGGTTATTTTGAGGACAAATTACCCGCTTTTGCTTTTGCCCCTCAAAATGAGTCTGTTTCCAAACTGGAGAATTCAATTGTTTGGTTTCCTGAATCTGCGCAACTCACTTGCCCCACTCATGCTTGTGGTAAATGATCCTACTGTCCTGGTACTGTTTTGTGGTATCTCTAACCACTATATAATACATTTTCTATTCTACCAATAAAATTAAGTTCTATTCACATTTCTGTCTTTGTGTTTCCAAGTACTTTGGGGCCTCTCTCTAGCCACAACTAGTAGGGATTATTTTTTCAGGGCCACAAGGTAATCACATAGCCCTCCCTGCCAACTAATCAAGAATTAGTACAAATCCAATCCTAGGCTAGGATTCCCCGTTATGTGTCTGTGCTGCACCTCAGAACATGACAGTGGCCAAACAGGTACACCTCTGAACGGGACCCAAAACCCTTCTGTTTATGGCCTAAAACCCAAAGGCCAGGTAATTTGGTGCTTTTTGGCCCAAAAATTGATTTGAGATGTCAGAAATCTTTTTGGTTACTTCAGAAGGTTTGGTTGCTAGGATTTACCCTGCTGATGTCAGCATTCTCATCCCACTTGTATGAGCTGGATTGTAGCTCATAACTACCTAAGTAGTTGGATATTATCAGGGATTCATTCCTGGAGTAGAAAGTAACCTAATTAATGTGAAAGAGCAGTGTGATAGAAACCCACCAAAGATAGTCCTACTGGAATTCCAACCATCAAGTTATTCACCACATAGCCCCATAATTTATATGAGCCCAAGAAAGGAGAAAAATGAGTCAAATCCATAGTATACTGCAACGTAGGTCAAGACATACCAAGGTGCTCCTGAGCAAATCACTGGGGGAGGCAAAGGAGGAGACAAAGAAGGAAGAGGAGGGGTTTTATCACATGTGGGAGGAAAATGATGCTTAGTATACAGATAACCCCGAGCCAAAGATTTGGTAGCATCCTTGACTTGGATATTGGAGTCAAATTTGTGACCTTCAGCAACAGGAAACCATAAGACTAAGCAGAGAAAAATCAAAAGCAATTTCTGCTTTCAAGACATCTGAGAGTTAATTTAAAATATACTAAATTACTAAGTAAAGAATATAGAAACTTAAAGTTAATGATTCAAGAATCAAAGTTGTAAGAGCACTGGGGAAATCCCAACACTACTGACTAAATAATGGGAATTGATATTGTGAATGTGGAATAATGTCAGGTGGAATTCAAGGTGGAAGATTTATCCTGTGGCTACTTTCTAGTTGGTCATTTTGGTTTGACTTCTGCCAAGCAGTCTGCATAATGAAGCTTCCAGCAGCCAAACCTACTAGTTGAAACAAGAATATGAAGCTATGCAGGTTGGCCTGAGGATGGTTTAAACAAGCTGATATTGTGATTGGGGCTTTTCCTGCATCATCATCTCCAGGCTTGGTAAATGATTGATTGGCTTAGGCCCTTGCCTGTGTTGATTGTTTATTATTGGTAGTGGTGGTTTCTGCTGATCTTTGATTGGGGAAACAGTGTTTACAGAGTCCAGAGCCTGTAATTATTAGTTTATTTGGTTTTGAAGCCATTATTGAACCCGCTCTTGCCTTTGAGCCTCTTGATAAGTTCAAAACATATTAAGGTTTAATTGATTTTTAGATTTCCAAAGTTGATTCAAAAAAGGTTTTGAGTTTGATCCCTGAAGATAAAAGTTTGTATTAAAACTGTTCTGACATTGTTTTCTATTTAGATCTCTAGTTTTGCTATCCAGGAGTCCCAAAGACTGAATCTCCTTATTAATGGAAACAACTATGGACTTTTGAGGCAGCCAAGATTCTGAATTTTTTTAACTCCTTGGAGATGTTCTAAAAGAAAAGATTTCCCTGTTTTTTACCAGTTGTTCTAATAATATTTAATCTGTAAAGAATTTTCAATCCTTAAAGATAAACCCCATATTACCTCTAAAGTTGTCAATTTTATCTCTGGTAATTAAAGCTCATAAAAATTATATTCCTGTTTGTGTAACTCCCTTTGCGCACCATTGCAGCCCACAGGTTTAATTTTGTGTTGTCTGCAGCTTTCTCACCCAAGGTTGAGGGGCATGGCAAACTGATTTGCCAATTCATCTGTCTGCATACCCTGGTTCCATTTCTCACCTGTAAGCTGTTGTGATTTCTGATCCCATTTCTACAGCCTGCATTCTGCCTGTACAATTTCTTGGAGCTTACCGCTTACAGATTTCAGGTTGGGAATTATTTTGCTACTCAATGGTTCCCTGTTTGGATCTTCATCCCTCATCTCCTCAATCTTTCTGGATTTCAAAGACCCTTCACCATTACACCTACAGCATGGATGTAAACCCCATACATTATTGGGAATTTGGCCAGTATAATTTGGAGTAGTTGACTAAAAAAGAAGGCTGTCAGGATCCCAAGTGTTGGCAAGAGCGGTATTTGATGCAGGCAGCAGGACTGCTGGACCAGGGGGAAGTGCCCATCACAGGATGGGAGCCAACTTGATAACTTAGGATGATAAACAATCAACAAAGGGCTGAGGGCCTGAACTTAGACCATAGGATCTACTGAGCCCATCAAGTGATTTGGAATACTCTGAAAAGCTGGGTGGAGGCAGTCTCAGGGGCAACAACAGATCCTTGCAGACAGTTGGGCCACAGGGCCAAGGGGGGTCATTGGTAATAAATAGCTGGCTGGTAGCTTTATCTTTCATTGAATAGCCTAGGCTATATGGTGTACCAACACTCTTCACATTTGAAGGTTCCTGACTCTCTGGTTCTTGCCAAGGGGCTGACAATTATATTATTCTCAGGGTTGAATTCTGGATAGACTGGATTGTGTAAGGTCTGAAGCTCTTTGGTAAGTGATGATAAACCAAGTTCTTTAAACCCAAAATATATATTTTAGTTAAATATAGGGATGTAGGCAAGGTCCATAAGAGCAACTGAATCAAGGCGCCTAATAATTTTATGAGGGGAAATAGGGACTAAGATGATTAATTGATCCTGAAAAAAGAAAATCAAGACCATCCTTAACAATGAAGGATTGTTACAAAACCTCTACTTCAAGGTCTGGGAACTGATCTAAATTTACCAGTGGATTAAAACTATTAGCAATCAAAGTTTGGGTATTGTTATGAAGACTACCTAAATAATGAAAAGGGTAATCAAAAGAAATCATAGAGGAAAGAACCAGAAAGTATGGAGGTAGAGAAAGGAAGATTGGAACTAAGGCAAACAAGCCACATAACCTAACAGTTATTTTTTGAAGGTGCAAGTCAAACAATCTCTACTTAAGTTGGGATTGAAATTACTCAAGCTATTTACTGTTGCTTGAATTGAGGTAAAAATCTGAAGTTGGGAACTTAACCATAGCTGGTTAACTATAGATAAAAGGGATAATTGAGTAAGCTCAAGGAAGGATTGAGTTAAGAGCAGAATATAATATTTCAAACTTAAAGAAGCTAAAGCCAAGGGGACAAGAAGTAAAGAAGTAAGCCAGGGGATGACATAATAAGGAGGAGTGAGCAAAAAAGAAAAACATAACCTGATCCAAGATCCAAAATTGTAATTGGAATGAAAAGCAAGGAGGTACAGTAGTTTTAAAAGCTATGGTGACAACCAAAAATACCTCAGATTTAAACAAAATGATTTTAGATTTAAACAAATTCCAACTATCAGAGTAAAATACACACTCTGTTAACAGGGTTTATTGGCATTAATGGGTGAAATAAGTCAACACAGCAAAGAAGTGCTCATGCACAAAGCAAAACTATTCAAAATACAATCCAAAAACCATTGATTCACAAACAAAATAGTGTGTGTTGACTTTTGGTGTACATATGTTTACTATGTGAATTGGTGACAAAATAAACCCAAGCAAGGTGAGTCAAAACTCAATCAAACAACAAAGCACAATAACAACTCACTATGTAAACAAAATCACTCAATCAGTTTGTGCAATGGATTGTAATCAAGAATGATACCAAGGTGTCTAAAATAAGACACAAGATCTGAAACATAAAGTTTAAAAATATTGTGTTGGGTGCTTAATTTGGCACAAAATCTGGGGAAGTGGGTGAAAATTATTTTGGGTATTCTAAAATGGGTGTTGTAAAACCAAGAGCAACTAGTCAAGAAATAAAAATCTATAATTGGGATATTGGGGGGGGGGAGTATTAATTAAATATCCATATTCAGATAAAAGCAAAAATTAAAATTAAGGAGTAACTTAATTGAAATTTATTTAGTATTTTATTAAATTCTCAAAATTGAAGGAGCAAAACAACAGAGTATCAATGCACCTGTTGTGTGCTGCAGTTGCAATTGACCCCACAGGTCAAAGAACAGAGTTAGTGCAACACAAATGCCTACTCAGGAAGGAGACAGGAGAGGAGAGTTCAATAGTGACACTGCACTGACACAGCCAGTTCAAGGAGCACAAGCTGCTAGGGTGCTGAGCATAAACCCTTGGGTCCCAAAGCTGACCCGGAAGCCAACCAAGGTCACCACTACCAAAATGATTAGAAACAAGGAGGTATAACTTACTTCGTATCTGTTTGACGTTGTGTACCAGCAAGAGTTGGTCCTGTCAGCCATGCTGGAGAAGGTGAAGTCTGTACTTGATACTAGCTACAAGCCCTATGTTAGTGATAGCAACCAGGAAGAGGACAAGGAGCCTGATTACTACCAAAATGATGAGGGACAGCTAGTGCTCAAAAAGGTTGCAGCCTTTTATAGCAAGGTACCCATGCCCTGTGTTGTGCCCAATACCAACAAGTCAATCCCCACCGCCAAAACGCCCGCCCAGAAGCGCATCCCTGATATCAAACACATCATCCTGCTTAAGCTAATGTGTGAATCTGGTGATTACAAGGTGGCCGCGGCTCTTGTTGGGGTGATCCCAAGTAAACCTTGAAGATCTTCAGCAAGTTCATTGATACTGGCCAAGTCCTTGCCGTGGAGAAATCCTTGTGTGTATCAACCATGCACACCAAGGAGCACAAATGGGAAATCTGCCAATGAATAACCTGGAAATGTCATCTTGAACTGGCAAATATACAGGCCATGGTCAAATCTACTTTTGGGGTTGAGATCTCAATTTCTTTTTACTACCATCTGCTCAAGGGAATGCACTTTTCCTGGAAAAAGCTCAGGGTATCCCCCTACAGTTGGAATAGCCCAGCCAACATTGACGTCTGGAAAAAATAAGCAGAGGCGTACACTGCTATCAAAGCCAAGGGAACAGTCAAATTCTACCACATTGACAAATCAGCATTTGCCTTGTCAATCCATAATGGGTATGGGTATGTCTCCAAAGGCTCAAATGACGGGATGTCTTGGTGTGCTGCAGTCCGCGCCACAGCCTATTCAATTGTGGCGCTCCTAGGTGCAAAGGGGGTCAAGCTCTATCAAATGATACTAGGATCCTACAACAGCCGTACATTTCTAGCATTTCTCTGATTGGTCCAGGAGCACCTGTGGCGCATGAGCCCGGGCTTCACCAACGTAATTGTGCTGGACAATGTTGGTCTCCATAAGGTGGTTGATATTCTCAAGGAATTCCCAATGATTGACACTAGCATTGCAGTGGGCTCCCAGCAATTACCCACAGCAAATTTGTGCCTTCTCTTCCTCCCTGCCTATTTGCCCTTCCTAAATCCCATTGAGGAAGTCTTTGGGTGGCTCAAGCAAGCCATCAAGCAAGGAACCCCAACTGGGACTGAGGACCTCTTTGACTTGCTGCAGGCCGGGATCCACACTCTCCCAGCTGAAACTGTGGCTAAATTTTATGGCAACACTGATTTACATCCCTGCAGGCCTTGCCAAACAGCCAATCAATTAAAGGCTTAGTGTGTTCAATTTTTTATATTCTCTTATTTACTATTCAAGATTTATTAATTATCATTTTATATTTAGATGTTTCCACACCCACAATCACATTCAGAAGATCCATCAATAGATGTAATTTATTTATTTTATTATATGTTATTTTATTATGCCATCTGAGGTTATCCCAAACACTTGATACTGGATTACGCAAATATATTTATATCACTTTTGTCAAATAAATATAAAATCAAATTAAAAAAGTTAAATGTAAAGTGTACAAATTAGAAGTATATTTTATTAACATATATTATTATGTGTTTATTAAGACCTTCTCTGGGATATATTTTGCAAATCTTGTTTGCTAAAATAAGACTTAAAAAAATTATTTATAATAAAAGTAATCTAGAGTATAAAGATGTTTATTGATATAGAGAAAAAATTAAGAGCACCTATAATGGGTTTGGCGGTATGTACCCACCCCGCAATGGAGGTGGCACACAATCTCCACTGCCACACTGTGGACGGTGGATACATCCTGATTAATATATTCACAGCAGCTGGTAAAAGGGAGTATTGTTGTGAGAATGCAGGAGCAGCTTTTCTGGCAGGGCTGCAAACCCAAAGATGCCAGCCAGGACCAGGGCGTCCTGGATCACATGATCAACCAAGTTTTATCCAGGGGGGACCTTCTTCCCATTGAGTGTGAGCTGGGCCTCATCAATCCCCAGAAGGACCCTGTCCAGGTCCTCAACAGACACTCCCATCCCAAAGAAGAATAAGAGCACCAGGTAAACAACCAGATGAAGCCTTTGCCCTGCAAAGGCTTCTGTGAACTCACACAGTTTATTATAGACCGCGCTTATCTTCTTGTTGTGCTTTGTCTTGGTAAACATGAGCTTCATAGCTGCTGGGATCCCCGTCTTGTCAGCACTCCAGGCCAGCCTGAAGTCAGCAAGGAGGATTTTGGTCTTCTTCACAGCTGTTGCATCTTCAACAGCCAAGTTTCCTACCGTGCGCCTGAAGTTCTCCAGCAGGAAAAGAGAGTGTATGCTCTACCAGAAAACAGAAGCAAGCAGCTGCATGGTACCAGTCCATCTCCGGTACATTCTTGAATGGGAGCATCTCCAGGACTTCCCAAACAAACTCAATGGAGTTTATACAGTAAACTCCATTGAGAACCACCAGGTCCAGGTGGACCAGTTGGGCATCCTTGTAGGTAGTAACTGCCCACTTGGATGCCCCTTGGCATGCTTCAGCCTGACTAGCATGCCCCTTGTCATTAGAAAGGTACCCTGGACCCTGTCTTTGAGCTCCTGTAAGACAGGGGGGACAGATAGAGCTGTTTGGCCACATGATTGGCATAGTTAGCATACTAGGTGGCGGGGACAAAAGGAACCAGGACTTGGTGGAGTTCACTGTCAATTTTTTCTACCAAAATAAGTAAGTATTTTGAAATTTTTATTAATTATAATTTTTTATGTACCTTTGCAGGTTTCTCCCTTGCCTGCAGCTTTGGCAGGCTTTGCCATTCTTGGCGCAAGCAGTTGCACAGGCAATTCTTTATCCTCTGTCCTTGCCCGCTTGGTAGGTTTTAGGTGGGCATACATTTCAGAGTCATCTGTCCAGACAGACAGCACAGAGAGGGAAAAGGACTTGAATTGCAAGCCCTTGACCACCAGTTTTTGAATGTTGAGCAGGCACTCAATGGTCTTCTCTGATGTGTCAGGAATTTTTTGTCATTAATTCCTTGGATGTCACCCTGTCAAGTTTCTTGCCTTTGAGGACAGCAGCCTTCACCTTTGCTTTGACCTTGAAGTCAATTTCTTTGATCTCTGCAACTGCAAAGTCAAGATTCTTCAAAATCTTCTCCAATTCTCTCATTGATTTTTTACTAACCTTTTTCATATGTTTTTATAGCTTTAATCCCAATAAAATCTGTATTATTCTGATACTATTGCCTCTTTGTTTATCCCTGTTTGTATTCACATTACTCCAATATCCCATTTCCCCACCATTGTGTATATGTTTTACACTCATCTCAAAAAGTGTTGTTTGCTTTGTGTTGGCATTGTTTCCTTAATTGTGATAAGGAGCACCTTTTGTGGAAGCTTCAAATATGGAATTAGGAGAGAAGAGAAGTATCTTTTATTGGATAATATTTTAGGATTATATAGATTGGGCTGTGGCAGAGATTTAGTTGGATTGAACTTAGGGGTTGGTCATGTGCGGGATGGGTTCAGGCCACTGGATATTTGGATTGTCATGTGATATTGCTTGGTTACCATTCTTGGTATGTTGAGCGGTATATTGGAAGGGCACCAAATTGGGCAAATGACTGGATGTTAAGTAGGTTGGCAGTAGCCAGAATACTTGTACATCCAGACCCTCAACACCCCCCTTAAGGGGTTACTCTGGTGCATCAGGAGGGGGATTTTTTTCACGGATGCTGCCTGATGCTCCTGGAGCTGTTTACTAGTTGGAACCAGTCTGGTTGAGTGTTCTCCTTTACTAAGGCAGAGACTAGTTCTGTGATATTTATTGACAATTGGGGTTTTGGCACCTTGTAATTTTACTAGATAGGTGTTGTGATATGGTCTGTGCTTGATGATTCTTCCTGGTCCCCTGTGTACTGAGTCTAGTTTCTTTCTGTTGCCAGCTATAACCCAGACAGGGGAGTTGATGGGAAGTGGTCCCTCTGTGGAGGTTACCTTTTGTGTTTTCATCCTTTTTATCTCTGCTATTTTAGCTTTGAGGCGGATGTGTTGCAGATTTGGTGCTTTTTCTACTGTGGGGGGTTTCCCTGGGGTGATCTTTATGTATTGCTGCTTGTTGTGGGTAATTATTTCTGGTTTGTACCCGTAGGTTGACTCAAATAATGAATAGCCTGTCCCTTGATTAGTGCGGACCCATGATACTAGTAATGTATGTTTCATATATAGTGGCCATGTGTATTTGGCTTTGCCATCCATTATTTTCTCTAGGGTCCTGATAAGGCTGCCGTTGAGGCGTTCTACTCTGCCGTTGGCCTGTGGCCTGTATGGAGAGGTTGTGGAATGTTTAATGTTTTTGGATTTTAAGTTGTTGTTTACTATGTGACCTGATAACTCAGTTTCTCCATCAGTTATGATGTAGTCTGGAGTGCTGTAGTTAGCTATGATTGCTTTGTTAATGAATTGGTTTATGGTTTCTGCTTTATGGTCCTTTGTTGCCCAGCAGATGGGCCAGCGTGTGGCAAAGTCAATAGCTACAATTAAGAAATGTTGGTTTGTCTTGGTTTCTGGGAAGGGGCCCACTACATCTAGCCCCCAAACATTGAATGGTTCAGGGTCTGGTACTGGGCTGACCGTTGGCTGGGGAGCCTTTGTGCTGGTGTATTTCTTGCACACTGTGCAATTTTTCAGAACATTAACTATATCCTGTTTGAGGTTGGGCGACCATACTATCTATTTTAATGTGAGTTATAGGTTGTTAGCTTTTGTATGTCCTAGTAGGCAGTGATGTCTTAATATGGTGTCAACTCTTTGTGCAAGTGGGATGTACGGGAAATGTTTGTTGTTAATGATTTAGTATACAGTGCCATTTGATACATGGAAATACTTTTTGTTCCTTAATAATGTATCATGGGTCAGTTGGTGTGTTTAGGGGTCTTTGTCAGGGATCCAGTCTTGGGCGGCCGGCACGTCATTTTCAGGGGTAACTCAGGCCATGTTTTTTGCAGGCAATGCCCACCACAAGAGGGAAGCTAACTTTTAAAGGTATGGGGCAGACTTTTCCACCCAAGACCATGGGCTAGCAGCCAGGATTATAGTGTCAATCACCCCTGTGAGGGTGATATACACAATCCTAAACAGCTTGCCAGGATGGTTGGTTGGGAGGTCAGGTGCAGAAGCGGGCATGGGTTTTGGGGTCACAGGTGGTTCCATTGATAGATCCTAGGCAGGGAGATAGTTGAATTTCCCTCTGAACAACTTGGGTGTTGAAAATATCCACAGGCCTTGTTGGTTGTATCTAACGGTGGATTGTATGCGGGCCAGGGGATTGAGCTTGAGTATCTTTTCCAGGGAGTATTCTTTGTATTCAGACTTCAGAGGGTAGTCAGTAAAGTGGACGGGTCTAAAGGGTACTCCAGGAGGACAGAAAACAGCAGGCAGCAGGGCAGGCAGGCCAGTAGATCTTGAACTGAATTGGTAGACAGCAAATACAAAATAAGGCAATAGCTGTATGAGCCAAATTAACATAACCTTTATTCAAAAATGGCAATAAGTTTGGAGCGCGGGGTCCTTGGGTCTATATAGTACCCCCTCCAAACTTAACATTTTCCATGGGGGGTTCATCAGGGCATTGGAAAGGACAGGTCCGGGGGAACTGGGTGCTTGGGTCCAAAGGCAGCAAAATGGCGCTTGGCCTGGGAGTTCTTTCATTGGTCAAAATTCTTGATTTGGCTACCTGATTATCTTGCTTTAGCGTTGTGGTCATGGGGCCGGGTTGCAGGCCTGTGCCTCTTTCCTGGGTTGGCTCTTGATTGGTTGCTGGTGTAGACTTCAAGTTTATGAAGCTAATAGTTGACAAACCAGTGCCTCCATTAGGTGCTGTGATTAATCCTCCATTTGGCGCAATGATTTCTTTGGTTTGTCTCTCTTTACTGCATGGGTTAATACACTTGGTATCAGCTTGTGGGAGCTCAATCCCAGAAAAATGCAGGCAGGCGGTCCTGCAGTCCACAGGCCCGGCAGCCCAAAGGAATCCAGGTTTGGGGTTTGATTCCTGCTCCCGGGCCTGGGTTTCTAGAGATGATGAATTGTCAATCCTGACAGTCTTTCCCTTTGGTTTTATAATTAGTGTTGTATAGGTTTGGCCAGTCAGGGTCCAGGTGATCCTCTCTAGGCTGGCATAGTCTAGAGAGAGCATTGACTGTGACTGGCTCTGTCCCCTTTTTGTACTGGAGGTCCAAATTAAGCTGTTCCAGTAGGGACATCCATTTTGCTTGTTGCTGTGGGAGTGCATTCTGAGTTTTGAAATATATTGAGGATTTATGGTCAGTTAGTACTTGGACGTTTAAATGTCCTTCTAGATAAAATCTCCATTTATTGCATGTGTGGTATATTGCTAGCAATTTCTTGTTGTGTATTGGGTACCTCTGCTCAGTGTTGGTTAGTTTTCTACTTTTGTAACATACTGGCAGGAAGTCTTGCTGCCCTGGCTGGCAGATGCAAAGGACTGTGCCAATGGCTGTGTCACTGGCATCTGACTTGAGCTTGAAGCACCCGTTGTTATTAGGGTATTGCAAGATTGGTGCTTTGATCAAAGCTTGTTTTAATAATTGGATATTCTTGTTGCATTCTGGTGTCCAGATGAATTTCTTTTTGGCATTACCCTTGGTTAAGTCATTGATTGGTGCGGTGAGTTTTCTGCAGTCTTTGATGTATTACCTTAGGTAAGCTACCATTCCAAAAAAGCATCTAACTTGTTTAATAGAGATGGGGTGTTGCATGTTATTTATGGCTTTAATTTTTTCAGGATTTGCTTTGATGCCATTGTCAGAGACAATGTGGCCCAAGAACAGGAGTTCATTTTCTGTAAATTGGCACTTACTTGGTTTTGCATAAAGTTTGTGCTTTTTGAATTAATTGAATGTCTTGTGGACATGTGTGAGATGTTCTTCTTTTGTTTTTGAGATTATGATGATATTGTTGAGGTAGCATAATGTATTTGAAAGACTATTTAGCGCTTGGTTCATCATGGGGAAAATATTGCGGGAGCGTTGGTCATCCCAAAGTTCATTACCCTACACTCAAAGGATCCAAATTGTGTTTGGAACACAGTCTTTGGTATGTCCTTTTCCTTTACTTCAACTTGGTTGTAACCTGAGGTGAGGTCAATTTTGGAGAAAAATTTGGCTCCTGAGAGTCTTGCAAACAGATCCTCTATAAGTGAAAGAGGGTATTTATTCTTTACTATGCTTGCATTTAGTGCTCTGTAGTCAGTTACTAGACGCAGAGTGCCTTCCTTTTTCTTTACAAAGAACACTGCTGCCCCCACGGGGATTCAGATGGGCAAATAAATCCTTTTTCTAGATTGTCCTCAATATGTGTTTTGAGGGTTTGGGTCTCCATGGGAGAGAGTCTGTAGAGGGGTGCAGGTTTAGGATTGGCTTTACATAGGGCAACGCCATGTTTGATCTCTTGTTCAGGGGGTAACTCTGTGAGTTCTTCTTTGAATACATGTGCATATTCATTTAGGATTGCCGCAAGTTCTGGGCATTGGATTTTTGTTGTTTCAATATTATTGAATTTGGTGTACCTCATTTTGTGGAGGGTACTATCTTTGGTTAGACGTTCTGAGTTGTCTTGGTTTATGACCTGGACAAATACTGTGTCTCTTAGAATGAGGTTGTTGGGTTCTTTGAGGATATTAAAATTGACTCCATTGCATTTGATGGTCATGGTTTTTGTTTTCCAACATACGCTGGGGTTCACTCAGGTGAACCAGTCCATGCCTGCTACAATGTTGTAGTTTATGTTGTTCATGACAAGTTCTTTGATGGACGTTTGTATGCCTTGGAGGTCAATTCTGAAGGGAGTTTTTTTGCCTTCAAGTAGAACCTTTGATTTATATGTCATTATAGCATATTTGAAGTTGGATTTGACAACTGATATTTTGTACTTGGTTACAAATGGTTTGCTAACCGTAGTGTGTTGTGCACTAGAGTCAAATAAAATTTTATGTGTATGTGATTTGTAAGTGCATGGATAGACAAGAAGTTGTTAGCAATCTTTAGTTTTTAAGTTCATAAAAATGGAGGATTGCAGAACATATGGGATGTGAGCAGCAAATTATTTTGCCTTGGTACAGTTTCTTGTCAAGTTGGGGGGAAACAGAGGCACTTAAACCTGTTCCCCCTCCTCTTTTCCCTATTCCTCTGTTTCAAGACCTTTGAGGTCAGAGAATGTGGGGTCAGATTCATAGCAGGTTTTTATTTCAGCATTGTTTACTTTGGTGGTGTCCTCTTTCTTGGGACAGGAGTGGTTTGCGCTTTGACTTCAATTTCCATTGTTGCAATTGGAGTTGCCATTGCTATGATTGGTATTCTGGCGTTTATTGCCATTGGAGTTTTCTCTGCCATTGCTGTTTGAGGAGCAATTGCCGTTGCGTGCTGCATATTCCATGTTTGTGCGTTTTTCTGTGTGCTTGGCTTCAGCAATGAGCGCAGGCATGGTGGTGTTGGCCTCTGAACAGATGAGGACAGCAACAGAGGGTTTCATTCTGTTGATGAATGAGGCTCTGGTATGTACGTCGTCAGCTTGTGCTGGGTTTTGGATTTTGCAGCGTATTTCCTCAAATTCATTGGCGTAAGCTGTGATAGTGGTCTTCTGAGGAAGATTGCTGAGCTGTATTGCAATGTCTTGGTGGGATTTGGTGACGCAGAAATTGTGTGTGATGTCCGCTTTGAACTCTTCCCAGTTGTCAAGCTGGCTGTCAGTTTGTGAGCCAACCCAGGTGGCAAACCAGTTAGCTGCGGCCTTGTATAGGCGCTTGCTGGCTTCCTAGACCCATTTTTCATGGGGATGTGGCTGGCGCAGAGTTTAGCAGCTGAGTGGTCTAGCCAGTTGATGAAATTTTCCTTGTTTTTACCAAAGAACTTGCCAATATCATCATATTTGGTGTTGGTAACTTCACCTGTGGTAGATGGTTGTGCGTTTGTTTGTGGTTGAAGAGAGCAACTGTATTGAATTATCTTAGCGCATGCTTTGGGCATGACCAGACCTTCAAATACGGTACATCCACTAGGTATATCTTCATTGACATTGCAGGCGTGAAAGTATGTTTTCCAGGTCTCCTGGGATGTGGCCTGGTTGAGTACGTGAGCAAAGGTGGGCGGGTTTTGGTCAGTCATTTTCTCTTTCATGGGCATGGTCAAAAAATTGTAGCTGCTACCAGTGATAAGGAGCGCCTTTTGGGGAAGCTTCAAATATGGAATTTGGAGAGAAGAGAAGTATCTTTTATTGGATAATATTTTAGGCTTATATAGATTGGGCTGTGGCAGAGATTTAGTTGGGTTGAACCTAGGGGTTGGTCATGTGCAGGATGGGTTTGGGCTACTGGATACTTGGATTGTCATGTGATATTGCTTGGTTACCATTATTGGTATGTTGAACAGTATATTGGAAGGGCACCAAATTGGGCAAATGACTGGATGTTAAGTAGGTTGGCGGTAGCCAGAATGCTTGTATATCCAGACCCTTGACAATTGCCATATTATTTTTGACGCTTTGCACAGCCCCTTGTGAAAATATTAACAACAATTTAGTGATCAGCTAAATTTGAATTAGAAAATTATAGGTTAACTGTTTTTAGATAAAGTTTTTACTGATCCAAATTCAAAATCTTAATGATAAACTTTAAACCAATCAGGAGCTGAGTGATATAGTGATTATTGTGACATAAAGGGTCATTCAATAATTCTTTGATGTATGTGCACTAATTAATATGATTGGCTGGATCTTTTGCTATTGTGCGCCATTGCCGCTGTGGCAAGTTGATGATGGACTAGTGCTAACCCAGTAGCTGATTGGGCACTAGTCCACCAACAGCTTGCCACAGCAGCAATGGTGTACAATGGCAAAACATTCAGCCAATCATATTAATTAGCGCACATGCATCAAAGAATTATTGAATGACCCTTTATGTCACAAAAATCACTTTATCACTCAGCTCCTGATTGGCTTAAAGTTTATCATTAAGGTTTTGAATTCAGATCAGTAACAACTTTATCTAAAAACAGCTAATCTATAATTTTCTAATTCAAATTTAGCTGATCACCAAATTTTTGTTAATATTTTCACAAGAGGCTGTGCAAAGTGCTAAAAATAACTGTGTTCTGGATCTAGATACACAACATAGTAAATATATGATTTTATAGAAATAAGCTGAACATAAAGAATAAAGCCAACTATAAACAAAGAGAATATGAACAATTAAATTCAAAATAAAGATAATATAAATAGAAAATGTTTGGTGACAGGGGGCTTATTGGGGTGGGGAAAAGTGATGCCTATTAGGAAGAATAGTGCAGGAAGGAAGACATAGAGGTGGTGCTGGCCTGGGGGGTCTGGAATGTGGTGGGTGGGGCTGGAAGATGGGGGGTAGTGGTGGTGGGGTTAGGGGTAGGAGGATTTTGCGTGATGGTCGCCATATAATGCTTGTTATATTCCTCATTGGTCATTGGTTGGATGAGTTGATAGGTGGCTGTGGTACGGGGTGGGAGGCGCTCCTTCTTGCGTGATTGGTTGCCCATATTCACATGGAAACCCATTTGCACAAACAAGTCTGCCACCATTTGGTGACCAAATAGAGAATTGTGGTCAAGGACCCCAAGATAGAGGTTGTTGAAAGCCTGAGAGAGGTGCTCCTGTAATGTGGATCCAATGTTGAAGAAGACAACATCACCCAGATGGATGTCTGCATGGCCAGCTGGGTACACAGAGGCCTGGTGCCCGCGTTGCTGGATGGTCTCTAGGGCGGTGGAGCTACCCTTCATCTGGTGGCTCAAGAAAACCTGGTACTTAGAATTCAAGCCATCCCAGGAGTTGAGTAATCCACCAAAGATGTGGCTGTACAAGTACCCATCAGTGAAATCTGGGTTTGTCCAATAGTAGACAAAACCCTTGGCTGAAACAGCCAGAAATGCACCAATAAACATCCCCTTCTTGACCTTATTCCTTCTATTCTTGGAAGCGGCTTTTCCTTGCTCACCAAAATTGTCAAACACAATCAATAACTTGTAGTAAGAGACAAACAGGATGTCATCTGTTAGACTAGTCAGGCATTGGACCAGGGTTGATTTGATGGCAGTGTCATACAGGGAATCCTCAGCGCCATCCCATTGGTTGCTGGCAAAATTGGTAAGAACCCATATTGAAGCCACCTTCTCATACATCCAGAGCTGCACCATGCGCTCAGACACCCAAATGCCATGATGCGCAAGTTGCTTCCGGACCTGGGTCAAGGGAAGCTTGGGATCCCACTAGAGGAGGTCAATCATGATTGAGTATGCCTCAGATATTTGTGACTTGGGGGCCTTCTTGGGCTTTTTGGCTATCCCAATCAGATTCCCCCTGTTCATCAGACTGTTTAATTCCTGCATGACAGTAGCTCAGGTAAATTGCAACTGGGCGGCAATCTGTTCCCAGGACAGACTCTGTAGATTCAGTGCCACAATTTCCTAACAAATTTGGGTGGTGATGATTTGTCGCTTGGGGCGCTGAGCTGGGGGAGCTGAAGCCTAATTGGCTGTAGGGAGGGCAGGTTGGCTGATGGCAGGAAGTTGTTCTAAATCAAGGTTGCCATCCTGATTGTTTAGATTGACAGGCAGCTTGTGTGGGGGGTGGGTAGGGGGCAGGGGCAGAGCTAGACACTAAGTGACTACTGAACAAGTCAAAGCCATATGGGTCAGGGGTCAAGTACAGGTTGGCTTCCTCATTACCTGCCTCAAAGGCTTGGGTGTAAACAGGTGCCTCCACATTCTGAGCCTTGCCTCTATTGAATCTGGCTTGGCTGCTGGTGCCGTCAAAAATGTTGCTGTTGAAAACCATATTGAACTAAAACCTAAGATAAAATCACTAAAAGTAAAATTTTTAAAATTTTAATGATTTATTTTTATTGTAATCTTGAGTCCATATTTGGAAGGTTCTCAAAACCATTTCATACAAATCAGGAGCCATGAAAATAAATAACATGCCTCTGTCCCTAAATTAGATAGCTGTTGATTGGCTGTTAAACTGTTATATTTCTATTTTAGGATGCTCATACCACACATATTGTGTGACTTCATTTTGTTTATGCTTGTGGAATCTTGCTTCTAGATTACTCAATTTTTTCATTTTATTACTTCTGTTGGTGCCTCATATAAATCCTGATTGGATTATAATATACTCTGGAATAGCATCCATCCATCTCACTTGTTGTGTCAGTTCATTTTGTTTGTGGTTTGAACTACACTGCTTGATGTTTGATATAATTTATTATAATGGGCTAGTTAAATTTTGTTTTTTGTTTGAAAGTTCATTTATTAACTGAATTTTTTTAAATTAATTGAATCCTGAATCTTGCGCAACTTGGATTTTGTTTAAATCTGAAATCATTTTGTTTAAATCTGAGGTGTTTTTGGTTGTTGCCATAGCTTTTAAAACTACTGTAAATAATGACTAACTTTAAGGCTAATTAGAAATCAAAGTAGTGTGAAGTTCCAGGTTTGAATCCTGTTGGAGTAACTGGTGAGCTTTGAGAAGACTTATTAACTTAAATTTCATAGAAAATAGAAGCATAAAAAGATTGTGATAAGGCAGGTAAAGTGAGGGGAGGAAAAGTTAACTGTGAATATTTGAAGGAAACCAAGAGATGAAAAGGTTTTTAGTTAAAGTACGGTAGTTTTCAAACCTTTTGAGATAAAAAAATCTCAGTCTAAAAAAATACAAATCAGTCTAAAAACAAAATCAAAATGGATTCAAATATATTGTAATTTAATATAAATTCCTTAACTTTGTATTTTGTTTTTAGACTGAGTTTTATACTTTTTTAGACTGATATTTTACGCTTATCTCAACATTTTTGAAAACTAATGTAATGGCCAGGAGCAGTGGGACTTTGAATAATTGTTGTGACTACTTCATATTAGCTGTCAGAAATCCAACCTTTAGTAGGTTTGGGCTGGTTAGCAGGAGGGCGCCCCACAGTCATGGGGGGATCACCCACCACAGGATGGGTTCTAACTTCACAATGTAGGAGAAAAATTTGACCAATAGGGCCCAAGGGCTGTTGGTGGGTACCATAGAATTGACAAGGCCAGTGAGTGTAATATAAAGGTCACTAAACAACTGGGTAGAGATTGTATTGGCGGCAGTCTTGTGTTCCTGCGGGAAACTGGGTCTGGGGGTCACTGGTGGTATCATGTGTAAGGAGGAAGTTGGCTTGGGAGAATAATCAGAGGAATATGCTGGGCTGTAGATAATTACTGGAATTCAGGTAATTCAGGTGTATTGGAGTTTTCATCTGGTAAATGATAGGCCAGCAGAGCTAGGCCAGAGTAATTGTTCTATGAATGTAAATATGCTAAAAGTAAGTATGGAATAACTTAGGAGAACCAAAGATTCATAAAAAATTTATTGCAAAAATGGCAATGAGCAACTTTCTGGCAACTTCAGGGTATAAGTATGCTCATATGTCATAGAAAGACTTTTGCTGCTTCCTTTAGGCTGGGTACTAGAGTCTACCTGGGCTTGGGAAATCTTTGTGGCCTCAACTAGTGGTAGTGTGCTATTGGCTGAGCTTAGATAAAGAATTTCAGTTTCCAACTTAGTCTTGGTAATTTTTCATCATTCTGCAGCCTGCCAGGCCACAAAGACAAGTGTTGGTTTTGGGTCCAATTTTGTGACACCTCATTAGAAAAGTGCTAGCAGTCCATGGGAAAAATCTCTAATTTTAGACAACTAATCACTAGGTTGGGTAGTTCCCTATCCAGGCACACTTCACAAATGATCAGTGCTTTGAAGCCAGGATCAACAGTTTCTCTGAAATTAGGTTGGTTCCTGGTTTGAGTCTAATAATCTACGGGTTGGCAGTTCCTAGGAATTTGGGTTTCAACCCTGGGGGTAGGATATCACCCTTTGTTGGTCAGTGGTAATTTATTATTGGATCAAATTTCAAGCTAAACAGGCAGGCAAGACACTGTCCCTTTGATTGTCAGTAGGAAAATGTCACTCATGACAGCAGCAGCAAAAAAGATGAATTCTGATAGATTGGGCAGGTACTTTATGAAATAGATGAGGTTGTAAGAGCTCCTTATGAAAAGAATAATGGGGCTGAGTGTGACAGAAATTACTGATAAATATTGAGAGGTCTTCAGGTGGTGAGAAATAATCACCCAAATTCATAAGGAGTTAATGCTTAGCAACCAACACAACTTCAAATTCTGTTTAGTGAAATTCCTAAAGGATACACTAAGATTTTATAAGAAAATTAAACCCAGCCAAAGTAGTCCTAGATAAATAGCCTGTAACAAGATTAAGGAATTCTTGGAATATAACTTATGACATTGAGAGTTAACCATAGCCTCAGTTTTAGAATCTGAGCTAAAAACTCCAAGATAGGCAAGCATTAGCAAAAACTTAGGCAGCATACATGAAATAGAGTACAAAACAGACCCCATATTCCCGTTACAATTTGATTTAATATTGAGTTGTAGGGAGCATAACAGAGAAAAGCCAAAACAGGAAGCATTTTTAAAAAGATGCTAACCAGGAGATAATTTAGGTTTATTGAGTATTTTTTTAGGGAGGACTCAACTCTTAAGATTTGAACAATGAGAAAATTTTCAATATTTACCACAATTACTGACTCAGCAATACCATCTGAATTCATGACTTCTATTCTGCCTTGTCCCAAGAGTATCTTGTCCAGCACACAAAAACCCTTGTGTTATTAATTTTTGAGGACCATTATGATAAGCAAGGTTATATTGGGTGACCCTCATATTACATCTATTTATCAGCGTCAATTTGTTCTGGGTAATCAAATTTTGCCAATAAATTGGGGTGGCAGTAACCCATTTTCAATCAACGGTTTGAATTAAGTGCATCAACTCAGTCAACTTGGTCAACTGTTTCCCTAATTTCTTGGCTTTCTGGTTAGGATGGAAAATACCTGGCATTATGAAAACTACCTTGACACTGAGGGGACACAGGAATAGCAGAAGAGCTGATAAAGTCTTGTGAACCTACAGGAATGTAATGTAGGGGTTAAATATAAAAATTTGATATGTTAAAATCTGTGTGAACCAAAGGTTCATTTAAATTTATTATCAGAATAAAGATACCATTATATTCAAGTAGCTGGGGTTTTTATACTACCATTTTTGATTTATTTAAAAATTATGTGCTTTAAGTCTGCAGGTGTTTTAATATTGGGAATTTGATTTGTTGGCTGGTTGAAAGGTTTGGCTGGATTTTGATTGGTGGGTGTTGGTGAACAGATGCTAGACTTCCAATTTTTTAACGCTATTCCCAAGATCAGGCGGCCTGGATAAATGTACCTTGGCCTTAACACCGAGAGATGGTAATTGTTGGCTTTCATGGGGGATATAGATTTGGCTT
Organism: Entomophthora muscae; assembly: GCA_014839935.2. NCBI lineage: Eukaryota > Fungi > Entomophthoromycota > Entomophthoromycetes > Entomophthorales > Entomophthoraceae > Entomophthora > Entomophthora muscae. The sequence continues at coordinate 500,323 of QTSX02000014.1, read as the reverse complement.
TCCCTAAAATTTTCTTTTGGTAGACAACTGCCTCTGCATAGGTCTGAGCCCTCAGTAGTGCATCTTCTGTGTGGTTCTTTTCAAGTCTTGATGAATCTTTTAGGCTTTGTGGGCCACTTATCAAACAAAACGCTTACTTGAGCCCAGGAAAATGCAGGCAGCTGGGCCCTTAATCCTCTGGGCTGGTGGACCGCAGATTGCAGAGCCCAGGGTTTGATTCCTATTTTTGTATTTTATTTATTATCAGAAGCAGAATGAGATTTGTGAAAAATCTCATCAAGGTTCTTCATCTTCAAAAGACTGAAGTACTACACTTCATGGGTTTGCCCAAACCCAAATATGCAGCAAATTTTCACCAAAATTTTAAAAATTTGTGCCATGCACTGTTGTAAATTGTGCCATTAATGCTATCTTGTATGGCCTTAAAATAGTGATATGTGCAAAGATTTGGTCGGATTTGCCTTTGACTTTGGACACTTCTCGCCTTCTGTAAATGGGTTGGCACCAATATCCACCCATTCCAAAATATCATACCTGTCTGTAATTAATCCTGGGATGACTTCACCCAACGTAGCCCCTTGACAAATCTGTCTACCTAAATAGTGATCAGCAACCCTTGTCTACTACATAAGTAGAATCAAGTCTCCTAATAAAGACAAGTTTATCCACATTTGTGTTGGCTTTACTATACTTCAAGCTTTTTCCTTTCCTTTTTGCCAAAAGGAATTTCACATCTTGTATTTCAGTAAATTAAGGTATGTGCCCTTAATTTTGCCCTGAAGGCTAACCAAAGGCTAGCTTCAAACCTCAAATCTTTTGTTATAAAGATTTCCTGCCTTGTCCTCATGAATGTTTTCCCCAGGAGCCAAACACAAAAAAAATGGTGCTCACCACAGGAGCTGCAAGCCCCTTGGTTACTCTGTTCTCCTGCGCCTTCTCTGGTTCTTCTCCTTTTGTCTCTGAAGTACCCAAACCACCCAAAGTCTCTAGTCCTCTGCTTGAAGAGGATATTATCAATTCTCCCTCTACACTCATGGTAATGATGTTGTCTCCCGGGCCTGTGTGGCCCCCCTTCCTTCTTTCTCTCTCAATTACAAGCAAGCCCACAACGCTGCACATTCCCTCCTTCACACAGGCCTGTGGCAATGTACACTATTCCTGTTCTCTGCCCTGACTACGCCTCTAAGGACCTGTATTCTTTTCTCCTGGATTTTAGTCTCCCCTCACCTTAATGAAGTCAACGGAAAACTATTGGCATGCTGGTCAACCATTTCATTCAGCCTGCTTTAGTTCATTACCAGTTAGTGCTAGGATCACAGAACTAACTCCTGACTGCTATAGCCACTGCTGTCTCCAATAACCATGCACAGAACATGGCCTACCAGGAGTGGACTCATAGCCTCTTTGCCAGTATCTCAGAAAACTAGTGTGACTTGCTGGCTTTGCAAAAATACCTGACATCATCTCTGAACTCACTTTTTCCTTTCTACCCTGGTACATCAGGGATTGACTATGTGAACTAGATGACCATCAAGCTATGTGGCAAGGACAGATTGAAAAGACTCTCTTAAAATATTGCCAAGTCTTTGAGACCTTGGTTAACGAGCTCAACCAATTCCAAGAACATGTCAACTCTCAGTTTGAGTTGGTTGGAGCCCTTGTTGATGATTGGGGCCAACATCTACACAATCAATATGGTTTAGATAAAGCTGCTCTAGTAAACACTCTGAGTCAAGTTCAAAACTATGTTGATGACAGAGTAGCCTTAATTGAAGTGACTCCTCCTACTCCTTTGGTGGAGACCTCATCTGCCTTTGAGGCTAGGGTTTGGGAAGCTATAAATGAAATCAAAGCCACTAATTGAAGCCAAGGATCTGTTCCAATCCCTCAACCAGTGGTGTTGTAAATTTTGATATTAAGATATCTCACTATGATATGCTTAGTACTAATTTGATTCATATATGCAATATCATTGATACTATCAATTTAGGCTTAGCCAATATTCAGCCTATCAATATTATTGAATCATTACACTCTTCATGCAAAACTACTCTAGAAAGTCTTATTCTACTTTGATCCAATCTTCATTACTTCCAGAGATACAGCAGTGTTTGTGATTCTATTACTGGATAATAATACATTGTTCCTCTTATCAAGCTCCAAACCAGTGCCTGCCTTGTTGAGCTCATATCTCTGAAACTAGGGACTCAAATCTTATTCTGAGACTTATCCAGTATCACCTGATCTCTGTAGATCCCTCACATGATATACTAGGATCAATAGAACCTTTCCTGAATGTTCACATGACTGTTCATGTGCCCTCTGTTCATCCTGAAAATGGAATGAGTGACTATATAATCCCCTCATTCCTTTTCTTAATCAATAAGCTTTATTCATATATCTATTGTAAGTCTTCATTTAATAGTCAACCAGTCCTAGGACAACTGGGTTAGGCTCTACCCTTACAGGGGTTCCTGTCTCATAGGCATTATGTAAGCCTGAAATTACAACAAGTGGAATCTATGCCCAACCCCTGTATTGCTTCCTTGACAGACCAACTAGCTACGCTGCATGATGAGGTCAAGTACTTGCAACAACGCCTCTCCAACTCAGATGAGTCATCCTCTGAATCCAAGGGCAAGGAAGATCCTGAAGTCACTGAAGTCCCTAACCAAGCAGACCACAGATGCTACCCTGGGTTAGAAGGGTAACCCCATGTTAATTGCACCCTTGCCTTAGACCACTTGGCATTGGTTACTAACAACATTTCTGACAGATAGGATGCACTGGAAAGGGAGGTGCAGAACCTGACTTGCCTGACTGAAGCAATGGATTAGCACATTACTCCTTTGGCGTCTCAGGCTACTGCTTTGGCCTCCTGTGTCAATGGAATTGCAGGCACCTTGGAAGCACAACAGCTACAGATTGATGAATTTGGAACTGTTGCCACTACTGCCAGGGATGCCAGAAGGCAAAACAGCTCTACTCTCAACACCTTAGAGGAGAGCCTCCAACTATTATGGGCTAGACAGCCTGCTGCAGAATCAAAGTTTGAAGGAAACCCTCATATTAATGTTCTCAACCAGGGTGACAACAGCCAATCCACCTTGTTGTTCATTTATCCCAATTAAAAGCCCTCCTTCAAGGAAATATTTAATTCTAAGACCTCCATCATTGCTGCTTTCTTAACAATCTACAAGAGTGAAATGCATAGGGCTACTGACAAGCTTAAGAAGGAGCATATCCTTACCTATCTACACCCCACTTGCCAAGAAGTTGTGGTCCCTGAACTCCTGTACATTGTCACTTGGGAGGATACAAAGTGCCTTCTTATTGAGGGATTCAGCAGAGATCTTAGCCTGGAGGTCAAGAAGAACACTTTTTGTATATTGCTTTCAAACCCAAGGAGACTCTGGATGAGTTTGCTGACCAATTTTTATATTGAGGGACAACAACTTATTACCAGCTGCCAGTTGACTCATCAGGAAGCATATACAGCTTTCTCCAATATTTTGAAAGTGGACCAGCTCCTGTGCTTACACTTTAAAGCACATAAGAAATCTCTTAAATTCATGAAGAGCATCAAAACTCTCCTGCAAGACATGCGTTTGACACATGAAGGAAATTTGTCCTATGAGAATAAGGCTAATACCACTGGAACTACTTCTTACACCCAATACATCATGACTATTAGCTCTAATAGCAACCCAAGCGACAAGGGTGCCACAAATTTTTTTCAGATTAAACATCACTCACTCATGCACCTGCACCAACCCTTGGATAGAGGGTTGTAACCCAAATGAGCAGGCGGTAAAAGAGAGGTCAGCTAGGAGGTGGAGACACTCTATGCTAACCAACCTCCCCCGTCTCATCCTGATTCTCTCTCTGACAAAGAATCTCCTCCTTTGTCTGGTCCTACTATCCTTCAACTAATCCATGATCTCTTGAGTGATTTCAAACCCAAGGATTCTAACTATGTTGAATCAGATAGTTTTGGCTACTCAGTACTGGCTGTCCCTGAAACTGTGTCAGTTTCCTACAAACTTTGCTCAGTGAAAACCACCACTAAAGCTTGCCCTCTGCCTGCTGAGGCTAAAGCCATAGTAGCTTGCCTTTATCTGGCTTAAGTTCATCAACCTCTTGTCCTAGTAGACTCTCTGAGGAAGCCACTGAGTTAGCTTAGCTCTCTTCCAAAATTTACCCTTTACCTGACTTTGCAAACTGTATACAAGAAAATTCTGACTTGAGGTGCATGTTAGCAAAATGGGAAAAGAAACTGGAAGCAGCGCAAGACGTCTGGGCAGTCTTAACTCCCTTTGAGAAAGATACCACCCATGTAGAAGTATCAATCCAGAAGGTTAAGACTAAGGCCATCCTGGAAACAGGTTATCCCATCAATGTTGTATCCTCCAAGTTGATGAAAAAGCTCAAGCTGGCTCTGGATCTCAACTATACTCAGTCTTAAGGAACTGCTGGTATGGCTCAGACTCAAGCCATTGGCGCTTATTCTGCCCTGGCAATGAGGTTTGGGAAGCTCCTCATTGCCTCCCCTGCTGTTGTTTTAGAAATCAAAAGCTAAATTCTCCTGGTGGGCACCTAATTCCTCCACAAGTACAATGGAATTGCCAATCTTAGAGATGGGTACCTATCTCTCTTGGGATATGAGGTCACCTTAATCTTTGAATAACCTCTTCACATCCCTAGCAAGCGCCTCAAGACTTGTGTGCTTGAGTATCCAACTGACATCTTCTTTCTGAAGTACAGAACTCACTTCTCTAATATGCGCTCCCCTCCTCCTTCTTGCTTTGCAGAAGGTGTCCCTCTACTTGCTCCTGCAGTCATCACAATCCCTGCTGGATCTCAAGTGATCAATGACTTGCAGATCTCCTACAAGCCGCCTGAGAAGTTTTTCTTAGATTTGTATTTTCATGAATCTCTAAGTTGTAAAAAACCTTGGCTATACCCTAGGATCCTAGATCAAACTCATAAGGAGCCTGTACAGCTGCTGCTAGCCAAGCTGACCACTTTGCCCATGCAGGTTTCTAGAGGCCAAGTTGTGGGACATATACACATATTAGGAGCTGAAAAGGTAGCTTCCCTCTATCCTTTTGGGTCATCCAGTGATTTCAACTTACCAGAAGAGGACCCTCAAGCGCTCTCCCTGTTTACAGCCACAGATTTACTGCAGTTATTGCCCATTCAGGAGAATGACGTACTAGAACTTATTGATCAGTTCAATGGAATTTGTTTCTGGGCCCACTGACTATGGTCTAGCAAAAGGGGTCATTCACCAGATTGATACTGGTGATGCTCCACCTTTCTGCGCTAAACCCTACCCCCACAATAGGGTAGAAGATGCCCAGGTTTCCAAGGAGCTCAAAAACTCTTGGATGCTGGGCTCTTATCCCCTTCTCAGAGCCCTTATGCATCTCCTTACTGATTCTTATAAAGAAAAAGGAGGCCATCATATTGTGATGGACTATCATTGCTAAAAATTCCCTCACAAAAAAGGACTCATACTAGCTGCCTTGGATTGATAATGCCCTTAGACAGTTAGGAGGTTCAAAATTCTTCTCTTCTATGGACTTGGCATCAAGATAATGGCATGTTGATTTGTCCTCAGAAGACTGAGAAAAGGCCGCCCTCATCACCTCAGAAGCTCTCTATAAACCCAGCAAATGCTAAATGACTCTGTAATGTGCCAGCTACCTTTCAGAGAGCCATGGATTCCATTCTACAAGAACTAAAGCTCTCCTGCATTCTTGTTTACCTCAATGACATTACAGTGTTCAGTTTCACCTTTACCAACCATTTGGAACACCTCAAAGCGCTCTTCATCAAGATTTGAGTGGCTGGCTTGAAGCTCAAGCCTTCTAAATGTTCTTTCTTTAAGGAGAAACTCGAGTTCTTGGGCCATGAGGCTACCCAGACTGTAATACACCCCATGTATAATAAGGTGGAAGCTATTGATAAGATGCTACCCCCCACAAATCTACGTGAGGTTCAAGTATTCCTGTGCATGATGGGTTACTATCAACAGTTCATCCCTGACTTTGCTGAACTAAGTGAATCCCTTGTTTAACTCCTCTGTAACGTACCCTTTGAGTGTACTAACAGCCAGCAGCAGTCCTTTGAAGCCCTGAAAACCAAACTCAAAGAGGCTCCCATCCTGGTCTACCCTGATTATGATAAGGAGTTCATCTTATAAACTGTCACCATTGGAGTAGCTGTAGGTGCAATCTTAGCCCAGCCCAATGATGAAGGCATAGATCAACTGGCTATCTATTCTTCATGTGTCCTCAACAAACATGAGAAAAACTATAGTGTCACTTAAAAGGAGTGCTTGGCAGTCCAACATGCTGTGAAGCAGTTCCTACATTACATATATGGTTCCCACTTTAATGTAGTCACCAAACATTTGTACCTCAAGTGGCTACAAGAACTAAAGGAGCCTGAAGATCAACTGACTTGTTGGGCCCTGCGCTTACAAGGGTTTGACTTCACTGTGGTATACCAACCTGGAGCTCAGCATCAGAACACCAATGGATTGTCAAGGATGCCTTAACTAGCTATCCACCCTGCTGACGCTGATTGCCTGTATGAACTAATAGAGCATCCTGACACTTGGTCTACTGAAACCAAAGAGCTTTGACTGGCTCTTCAATCTCTATCAAAGGACGTTATCATTTGAGATAGACAATTGTTCAAAAAATTCAACACTTATCTGACCTACATTTGCCCTAGTATGAGAATAGCTGTCATTCTCCAAGCCCATATTGACACTGTACATAGATGCATTGCTAAGACACATGACTGGCTATGCAAGAATTTTTTTTGGGAAAACATGAGCCTCTTAAGACCTGAAGTCCTTGCCTCTTGTCATTCTTGTCAACTCCAACAACCTCAACCTTCCCAACATCAATCCAAGCTCTTTCCCCCTAAGCATGCCTTCCACAATGTGAGTATAGATGCTTTTGGGCCTCCCCTTGTTATAGATCTGGATGTCAATTCATCTTGGTAGCTGTATACCACTTTAGTAAATGGTTTGAATCCAGAGCTATCAAAGACACTAATGAAAAAACTACTGCAAATTTTCTGATGCAGGACATCTTTTACCAACACAGGTGTCCTAAAGTCCTAGTATCTGAAAATGGCACCTATTTCAATGCCCACCTTATCACATCTATTCTAGAAGCTATGGGCATTCATCAATACTTTTCTTCTCCATATAAACCTTATATCAATTGAACCATCAAACAAGCCAATTTTTACCTTGTGAAATTATGAGGAAACTCACCCTTTCTGATGCCACAAATTGGGACATGTTCCTCCCTGCTGCCCTCTTTGCCTATTGACTTATTAGACACTGGGTTACTGAACAATCCCCTTTTGCCATGTTATATGGATGTGAATCTACAACCCTCTCAATCTTGGGTCCTTTTAATTGAAGTTGATGTGTCTAGCAATCTTGAAACCCATGTCAAGGACTTGACCAACTAAATCATTGACATCCAAGCCACAGCTTACTCAACTGCCTACAAAGTCAAGGCTTTAGAGCTCTTGTCTTCCAATAATTCCAGAGCCCCCCTCCTCAAATATCAGGTGGGTAACCTGGTTCTCTATTACCAGAATTTTACTGGGGGCAGAGCCCACAAGGTAGACTCCCTCTGGGTTGGCCCTTGCAAAGTCACCTTCAAGAAGGGTGTTGAGTAACTGTGAAATTACTGCTGTCTGGCTGTTCTTTTTCCTGAGTTCATTCCAAATTCCTCTGTAACTATCAACTACCTGTGTCCAATCTTGAAGAGGAAGATTCCAGAAATTGCGCCTTTAATGCTATTTATATGGCCTTCAAATAATGATATGTGTCAAAGATTTGGTCGGTTTTGCCTTCAAATTTGGGAATTCCTTGCCTTCTGTAAATGGGTCTATTCCAATGTCCATCCATTCTGGATTGCCATGCCAGCCAGCAACTGATCTTGGTATGATTTTAACCCACAATGACCCCATTGACCACTCTGTCTATCTAAAGAGTGATTAGCAACCCTTGTCTACTATTTAAGTAGAATCATTTCTCCTAATAAAGACAAGTTTATCCACATTTGTGTTGGCTTTAATATTCTTCAAGCCTTTTCCTTTCCTTTTTTCCAAAAGGAACTCCTCTTCTTGTATTCCAAGAAATCAAGGTGTGTGCCCTTAATTTTGCCCTGGAGGCTAACCAAAGGCTAGCTTCAAACCTCAAATCTTTTGTTGTAAAGATTTCCTGCTGTGTCCTCCTGGATGTTGTCCCTAGGAGCCAAACATGACATCCAAGATTCAATACAGTGGAGACAATAGGCGGGTTCAAGATGTCCTCTTCAATTAGAGGGCTAGTAATTTCAGGTGAAGTTGGCTCTTGCATAGGAGGAGGTGATTGACCTTAAAGCGTGATGAAAAAAGTGATAATCAAAGGGCTTAAAGCCCCTGTAGTGAGCACTATTCTTGTTGTGTTCTGAGGCGCAGCACATACACACAACAGAGAATCCTAACCTTAGGATTGGATTCATACTAAGGCTTGGTTAGATGGCAGGGAAGATTATGCAATTACCTTGAGGCCCTGAATGAATAATACTTACTAGTTGTGGCTAGAGAGAGGCGCCAAAGTACTTGGAATGTCGTGAATAACGGCATTCACCATGTTTCAATTTTGCCTTTGTTGGGCTATTTCGAAGACAAATCTCTTGCTTTTGCTTTTGACTCTTGAAATGAACTGGCTTCCGCTTCAGGAAATATGATTGTTTGGTTTCCTGACTCTGCGCAACTCACTTGCCCCACTCATGCTGGTGGCAAGTGATCCTACCGTCCTGGTAGTGTTTTGTGGTATTTCTAACCACTATATATTCCATTTCATATTCACCAATAAAAATTAAGTTCTATTCACATATTTGTCTTTGTGTCTTCTGTACTTCTGCGCCTCTCTCTAGCCACACCTAGTAGAGATTATTCATCCAGGGCTGCAAGGTAAACACTATTGCCTTCCCTGTCATCTAACCAAGACTTAGTACAAATCCAATCCTAAGGTTATGATTCCCCGTTGTGTGTCTGTGCCGCGCCTCAGAACACAACATGGAAACACAAAGAAAAAAGTGCAAACATAACTCAATTTTTATTGAGAACAAAGAATTGGAATATATACTGTATAGCTTTACCACAAAACAGTACATGGACAGTAGGATCACTTGCCACCAGTATTAGTGGGGAAAGCAAGTTGCAGGGAATATAAAACCAAAAATTTGAATTCCCTAGTATGAAAACAGACTCATTTCAAGGGGCCAAGGCAAAAGAAAGGGATTTGTCCTTGAAATAACCCAACAAAGGCGAAATCAAAACATTAGAATGAGAGCATTCACAAAACTGCTGAAGTACTAACTTCCTGATAAAGCAAGAGATCAGGGGAACTATGAGCCTGAGGAAAACTAACTACTGCTTAACTGTAACAGATGCATGAAAGCAAGCCATTAAAAAAACATAAACCTGATTAGGCCCATATCAAACAGTGTAAAATTACTGCTGAGATTGTTAGCAAGAGTTGTCTATTTATTATTGGAGAAGATAGGAGTGATTGAGGGTTGAACCTTGGTTTGGTATGTTTGTTTTCTGGAGGTTGGCTAGTTCAAAACATCATTGTTTATTGGTTGTGCTTTCTTTTCTTGTTGGAAGAGGGGGTTTAAATTGTTAAAGGGGGGATTTGATAAGATGATAATGTTTATTTTGAGGGAATTAAATTGATCAAGAAGGTAGGAAATGATAAAGGGACCTCTTAGTATTGTTAAAACTTACTATAAACTAGATAAAGTAGTGTGAACATGAGTTTGTAGATCAGGGAGTAACTAGGATCAGAGAGTTGATGATAAGTCTGATTTAATGGAATACTTAAATTCTGATTTTAGTGAAACTTAAATCTGAGAAGACTAGAAGATGTGAGCCAGTATTAAAAGTAATGAAAATAAAATATAAAGCAGAAGGAAAATCTGAAGCCAGGTTAAAAGAAAAGCAGAAGGGGAAGAGTAATGAAGCCAAAAGCTTTTGGAGGCTACAAAAATGACTTAAAGGACAAGGTTTAAAGTGAAAAAGAACTAAAAAAATCTTATGATTTAGTGAAGCATTGTAAGTATTGAGAATGACCAAGAACGCACATAGTGGAGGGATGAATGAAGTTTGAAAAGGGCTAATAGGAAATGGAAGTAGATGAATAAAATAGCCATAAAATTGGTACAGGGTCCAAAAGAAGGCAGCATAAAATTGAGTTCTGAAAAAGGGATTAGATGTTGGGCTGGGAGGAATAGGGGCATTAATCTTACCAGCTTTGATTGATGAGGCAATCAATTGATTGCTTGGTTTAATATTTAAAAGCTTTGAATCAATATACAATTTCGCTTCTGTGGGCTCATTTTTGGCCCTAAAAGTTGGCCTGAGTCTACTACCACGTTAATACTTCAATCCCAATTGAGGGGATTTCTTATCAAGGGGTTAAAGGGGTTTCTGGATCGCTTTGCTGGCAAGAGCCTACATCTAAAAATAATTGTTCTGCGGCTTATTGGAGATCAAGGGTCAGAACTAACCCAAATAACACTGCTGTCATAAGCAACCCTTGCTCCTTGATACCATAACGGAAATATAGTTAAAATTTCCTGTCGACTTAAAGGGTTCTGATCTTTTAAAATTTTCAGGTGGATATTCATCATGACAAGTGAAAGAAGTTTAAACCTCTTGCAATGTACTGTATATTCAGAACCTAAAGGTAAAAATGCGGGATTGTCAAATTATTTTGCATGAACTCACCAACCTACTGGAACATTTTTCATGCTTTTATATAAAAACCAAGTTGTTCTGGGATGAAAATTACTCCATTAATTTGGAGAGTTCATGCAAAATAATTTGACAATCCCAAATTTTTACCTTTAGATTCTGAATTTACAGTATAGGTAAATTAAAAAGATTGAGCTGCTATCAGCTTTATAGCTATGCTACTATGAGCTTCATTTTAACTATAGTTAGCAATTAAAAAATACAGAGAGAGGTCAGTTAAATCTTCTAAACTATATGCGTTTAGAGGGAATAAAATGTAGATATCTTAATATGTTAGTTTATAAATTCAATCCCTTTATTGGTCAACTCTGTGATGTTTCATAAGGTGTTTAAATAAAAATAAGTATTAACCAAGGATAGAAATGATCCGATACGGGAATTTTGGTCAGCTGATCCGTAATTAAAGCTTCAATATGAGATTTACGTCCTAATCTTAATGTTATCATCTAAACTATTAGTACTGATTTGGAGGATACCTACCTTGAGGAGAGATGATGGTATTGTGTGACGATAGCATCTTTGAACGGACCATGATCTACCTAAGCTTGGGATTTTGAATATTGTTGATGGGGCTGACAAGTTCCTCTAAGTTAAGCAGGTATATACTCTTAAGGGAGTAGTTTTCTTTTAGAGTGAAGTTTCCAAAGATGTTTTTTGCTTCGATGTCAATGTAGCTGGAGGTTAGATTTTGAATAAACAGTTGATCAAAGATATCAAAGGATCCATGGTAAGAGTAAATATCACAAAGACTGGAGTTGGAGATGGCCACCCGGTCAAATGAGCTCAAGCTGTCGAAAGCAAGACTTTCGAGGTAGGGGCAGTTATCGATGGTAAGGCTATTCAGCCTTGAAGCCCTAAAATAATAGTATCCCGGGGAGGTACAGTTTTGAATGTAGATGGATTCTCTGACAGAAATAGATTGAAAGTCTATCTTTTCAGAAATCTCCATAAGGACCAGGTCAGAGACCGAGCTTAACTTAGGGACATGATACTTGGTAAAGCTAGTGTTCTTCAAAGTGAACCTTTCCTTGACATCTTCCAGGAGTGGAGCAGAAAAATGGCCATGATAGTCAGTGACAACCAAACTCTTCACACTGGCTAGTATCACCAGTGAGAATCCATCTGGAGAATCTTGATCAATGGTGAGAGTCCCTTCAATATCACGGCACATTTTTATTCTATCAACATTCTTGATGGTGACAGTAATGTTCCCGTAGCAGAAGGGGAGACACAATTGCTTGTTCTCAAATAGAAGCCCTTTATCATAGAAATCATAGAAATAATCTTGACAGAAGTTGTTGACATCAAAGTAAGACCTTCCGGACCAGGTTAGATTTTTAGAAATATCAACGGAACGGAGCTTTGGAGATAGATTCAATGTAGATGATTCCAGGAGGGGAGCTTTGAAATGAACAAGGTTCACATTGTCATGAACATGGATTAGGCCGGCACTTCTTAGTACTGGAAGATTGATTGCTTTTATGAGTAGGGATCCAGTAATTTCTAAGGTTTCAGACACCTGAGAAATGTTGAAATCAACAGAGTCGTGATGGATGTTACGCAGAACAACTGAGACGGAGCTCTTTAAATGTGGCAAAAAATCCCCAACATCCCCTTTAAAGCCTTCCATGTAGAGAGAAACAAGGCTCTCGACTCCGGGCATCAGGAAGGAAATGTGTTTATTATTAATCAGGGACAGGTACTTGAGATTAAAGAATTCCAGGCCATTGATTTGTTGGAAATAGCAATCCTTGATAGTCAAGGCCTTGGGAGTCATATTGAAAACCAAATTTGAAGCTACTCCATCAATGGTGAGGTTGGATGCTATTATATTGACAAAGTCCAAGGGTTCAGTCTCAAAGGATCACTGGATATAAAGTTCATTGACACTGAGCTTCCTCTTCATGTTTCTTGGCATGGAGGTCTTGACAATAAGTTTTCCTTGGATTTCCTTGAGCTTCTTGATTAAAGTGAAGCCGTCGCTACTCTCATCAATAAGCAAGTCACCTCGAACAATATCACACTTCTTTAGAGCAGACGTAAGGAGGAGAGGAAGGTTGTTATCGCCACATTCTTTGAAGTTAAGCACTGTTGAGCAATAGGTTACCTATGGGGCTGGCTTCGGCAAACCAAGCAAGAAGTAAACCCTTTTCCAAATTCATGCCATTCATACTCAGACCAAGTCCGTTATATATCCATCTTAAATCAGATATTGGGTGACTACACTGGCTTATCTACTGGGAACCTATCAACTGCGCCATTTTTGTGGCACTGAAGCTTGGTACTACCAGCAAAGCTTCAAGATTCAGTCCTGATCTAATTGAACACTTGATCTTATAAGATACATCCACTTAGCATCTCAAATGCTCAGATTTTTATAAATGCTATCTAATTTATCGATGAAATCTGGTTCCTAGTTCCACCTATTGACTGAAATGGTTGGCTATTGTGATAGCTTTATTCTCAATTGATAGATTTGAACGATTCAGATAATACCTTCAGTTAACTTTAAAGTGGATTTTTTCACGCAAAGTAAATATTATTTTATCATCTTACTTTTGCTTTTTAGTTCACTTTAAGTAAATGTCTAAAGTGTAATAATTGATACGCAATACTTATGTAAAAGTTATGATAAAATATCAACTACTCAATTTTTCTTTTTCTGGGCATTGAAGCAGCTATTAACTTTAATTCAAAGAATAATACTTATCTAAAACAATTCTGAAAGATCTCAAGCTGATTTTATGCTTGTAATATTAAGGAAAAAAGTTATTAACTGTATCTCACTGAAAATGTTGTAACTGTGCTGTTTTAGCAGAGTTATAAGGGGAAAAAGATTTAGAGGATAGATAATAATCTTTATTGTGAGATAGTGATTATATAGATATTGTGAATCAATGAATAGAAGTAACATGATTGGTGATCACACGGCTGGATGGAAAAGGGGGTAGCTTGATCCTGTTAATGAGTCAAGCGCCAAATTGAGGTATCCACCGTGAGGGATCATCATTTGCTCATGTTGACTGATTTGGTAATCCGAGTTGATTTCCGGGTTTGGCTTCAAGTGGCCGGGTAATCGGATTGCGGGTCACAAACCCGCTTGGTTGGAACCTTGCTGGCAGGTTGAGCCTGTGGTTTTGACACCCCCCGGCTGAAAGTTGGCCTCCTCAGGAGGCAGTTTGTTGGGGAGGTTGTCAGGAGCCCGGGCGTCATATTGAACCAGTTGTTGTTTGGTGGCAGGCAGGGCGGTTTCTCGTTGCTTCTGTCTTGCTTTGCAAGGTTGTAGGCGGTTGTGGTGTAGTGTCTTGTCTTGCTTATGTTTCCCGAGCCCTTGTACAAGGTAAGTGTTATTGTTGTTTACCTTTAGGATTATTGCTGGCACTACTTTTTTGGGTTGTAATTTGCTTTTGTTGACATTCATGACCCAGACTTTGTCCCCAACTTCATGTCTTTGACAGATGGGAATGAAGGCCTTTTGTAAGCATTTCTTTTCTTTGGCTGCTTGTTTGCTGTTGGCTTTCATTACTTGAGGATCAGAACAAGGGGGACTTGACTTGGAATTTCCAGTTTAGGTCCTATCAATGCTTGCATGATATTAGGCTATGTGCTGTATACCAGTTCAAACGGGCTTTTCCCTGTGGATATGTTCACTTGGGTTTGGCACACAAGTATTGCAGTTAGTAGCTGCTTATACCAGTCTTCAGGTCTCCTGGCAGTGAGTTTGGCTAAGGCTTGCACGAGGCTACCATTAAGCCGCTCTACACGTACATTGGCCTGTGAATGGTATGGTGTAGTGACAGTGTGTTTGACCCCATATTTGGCGAGGTACATGTTGGTGTTTTTGGAGGTCAATTCTTTGCCCCCATCAGTTATCAGGAGTTCTGGCTTTCCAAACTTACTGATGATTTCTTTGCCAATAAATTGTCAGACGTTGTTACTGGTGTGCAATTTCCCCGCTTGGGCTACTAGCCACCTTGTTGCAAAATTGATGGCTGTAATGATGTATTTTTGTTGTTGTGCTTTCCTGGCATGGGACCCACAATGTCCAGAGCCCATACCTTGAATGGTAGTTGGGTTTGAATGGGAAGTACAGACTTAGGCGGGATTTTGCTTCTGGCAAACTTTTTGCAGACCTTGCACTGTTCTAACACTTCTTGGACATCACAGTATAATGTTGGCCACCAGGCTTTATGTTTTAGGAATTTGTACAGATTCTGGCTCTTGGTATGTCCAAGATCTCTGTGGTAGCAAAGAATGGTATTGACTTGTTGATGCATGGAAATGTAGGGGATGGTTGTGCCATCTGACATCCTTCTGTGAAGAGTCCTGTATACATCAGCAAAGACGTGCTCATTCTTGATGACCGTTTCTTTGGTGATATTGGTTGTGCCTGTGGGGAGCCCTTCATCTTTTGTACAGAGTACTAGGAGTCGCCAGTCTGGGTTGAGCCCATTCTCTCTCCTAGAAGCGCAGACATACAGGCAGGACAGGGTGTCTGCCATGGCAAGTTTGGCCCCAGGCTTATATTGGATGAGCATGTTAAACCTTTCCAGGATTTCCATCCGCTGCGCTTGGCGGCGTGACAAGTTTGCCTGTGTCTTTAAATAGATGAGTGACTTATGATTGGTTAATGCTGTGAATTCTTCCTGCCGTTCCAGGTAACAGCAACATTTGACTAGGCAGTTTACAATGGCCAGGAGTTTCTTGTCGTGGATAGGGTATCTACACTCGCCATCTGTCAGCTTGCACAACTTGTAGGCTACAGGCAGGAAGTCATTGTCACTATTCTTAATTCGTAGAAATCCCCCAATGGATGCATCTGAAGCGTTGGTTTCCATCTGATATTTGTCATCCCGTTTGGGGTATTATAAGATGGGAGCTGTTGTGAGCTTTTCTTTGAGACATCTAAAGCAGAGGTCATGTTGGGGGGGGGGGTCCACATGAAATTAGACTTGGTGCCTGTTATGATGAATAAAGGGGCAGTCAAGACACCACAGTCAGGTATGAAGCGTTGTACATAGGCCACCATTCCCAAGAAGGTGCATAGTTCTGACTTGTCCTTGGTGGTGGCATTTTGCAGATGGCTTGTATCTTCTGACTGTTGGGTTTGATGCCGTCCTTTGAGATTATGTGTCCCAAGAAGGGTAGTTGCTCTTGGAAGAACTGGCACTTAGAGGGCTTGGCCAGCAGTATGTGTTGTGCCAGGGTTGCAAAGACTTCCTCCAGTCCTTGTGATGTTGTTCTACCCAGGGGCTGTAGACAATGATATTTTCCAGGTACACAAGGACGTGTTTGCCTATGTGTGGCGCAAACACTTTGTTCATGAAGGTTAAAAGGGTGAATGGGGGCATTGGTCATGCCAAAGTTGAGTACCACACACTTGTAGGAACCATAATTAGTGCGGAAGGCTTTCTTGGGGATGTCTTCCTCCTTGATGCAGATCTGGTTGTAGCCTGCGGTTAGATCAATCTTGGAGAAGACAGAGGATCCTCCCAAGGCTTCAAAGAGATTGTCAATTAGTGGTAAGGGGGTAAAAATTCTTGATGATGACTTTGTTCAAGGCGCAGTAGTCTGTGACCAGGCGTAAGGTACAATTCTTTTTGGCCACAAAGAATAAGGCGGCCCCAAAGGGAGACTGTGAGGGGCGGATAAGTCCTTTTTCCAGTGCTTCCTTGAGATGGGCGCGTAGGGCGTCATCCTTGTTTGGGGTTAGTTGATAGATTAATGTGCCTTGGGTACAGCCCCCTTGAGTTGGATAGAGTGTTGAATGTGTTTCTCAGGGGGTAGCCCAGGCAACGCCTCTTTAAAGATTTCTGGGTGATGGGCCACAATGTTGCGGTCTTGCGGTGTAGAGGTGTCCTGGTGGTCCTTTAAGTGTATAATTATATACTGACAGGAGTCCCAGTCAATACCTTTCAGGTTCTCCTTTTTATCCAAAGTCTCTGTGATGCGTACAAAGACGTGGTCTTATAGGAGTTGGTCTACAGAGTCTGGGTAGATTTGGTGGTTGACACCTTCACGCTTGATGGTCAAGACTGAGGTTGCCCAGTCTACGTGAGGATTGTTCTTTTGTAACCAGTCTAGTCCCAGTACAATGTCAAACTTAGGGAAGTCAATGATGAGACCTTGGATGGTGGAGTGGAGGTTCTCGAGCATGACAGAGAAGGGGGCAGTTTCCTTTGTCACGGCAATGTGATGTTCATCAGCCAGGACCACGTTTTAATCCGCAAAGGATTAGTGGCCAGCTTGAATTTGCTCACAAAGCTGCTATTGACTAAAGTTTGATCTGCGCCCAAGTCCAATAGTGCTGAGCCTGTGTAACTGTGAAAGCAGAAAGGGTAAGACATCAATTTATTGGGATGTCTGGAGATGGTGTACAGTACTGGGTCTTCCAAGGGCACTTGGATCATTGGACATTGGTCCACGTCCTTGGGTCAGTATTCATTGTTGGGCGAGTCAGGAGTTGCATGGGAAGAGCTTGGCTTGCTTAGTGCTCTCCCCGGGCTTTTCCCTTGTCTTGGTTGCCTTGGGTGGTGGTGACACAGAAATGGGTGCAATTTGATTGGCCATTATTCCCATTCCCATTCCCATTCAACCCCGTGTGTTTGTGGTTGTTGTTGTTGCCGTTACCTCCAGGAGGTGGTTGCAAGGAGCGCCCACTTGAATTTGAGTCCTTGGGTCTCTCTTGTTTCCCAGTCTGTGCCTTGTGCAGAGCGTTGGATGTTTGTTCCACTTTTTCTGCTTCACAGTACAGGCTTTGTAGGTTGGTAACTTGTTCTAGGCTCACATGTCTCATCACGTGCAACTTGAGAGCGTTGTAGTACATGAGGTGTGTTGCTGGAGTGTCAAAGGCCATGTTGGATGGGGCGTGGAGACGGAGTTCCTTGTAGGCGCAGGTGAGTTCCTTCATGGTGCCTGTCTGAGTCAGGTTCTTTACTTGGCGTATGATCATGAGTGCTGTATCCTTGAGCATGAACCACACCAAGAAGTCCTGTTTGAAGGTGTCCCAGTTCTTGTCCATGTGCTCTTTGTGCCATTTGTCACACCAGGTGCCAGCCTCATGGGTCAGACAGATGGAAATCTCTGCAATTCAAAACTGCTGTGGGCACTCCATCTGAGCCAACTTGCTTTGGGCGGACTGGATCCATGCAGCAGCATTGTTGTTGTTGGCCCCTGTGAAGGGTTCCAAGGCGGCGCTGCAAAGTCTTTGTGCAACATAGGCAAGCATAGTGGTCTTGTCAGCTGGTTGTGGCGTTGATGAGGGTGCCTGGAAGAACCCTTTGGCTGACTGGGCATTGAAGGCGGTAGCAAGATCACTGTGTTTTGGTAGAGAACAAAACCATCAGGTATCTTGGTACCAGGAGTATACGGCATCCAGTTGGGCAGGGGGCCAGACATAATTCTGTTGAGGATTTGTTGGCCGCGGCGTGTGCGGGCAACAGGCAGAATTTTTCAAGATAAGGTAGGATGGAGAACCTACCTGTGCTACCAATGTTGTAATTGTGCTGTTTTAGCAGAGTTAAAAGGGGAAGAATATTTAGAGGATAGATAATCATCTTTATTGTGAGATAGTGATTATATAGCTATTGTGAATCAATGGATAGCAGGAACATGATTGGTGATCACATGGCTGGATGGAAGAGGGGGTGGCTTGATCCTGCTAATGAGTCAAGCGCCAAAGCAAGGTATCCACCGTGAGGGATCATCATTTGTTCATGTTGATTGATTTGGTAATCCAAGTTGACTTCCTGGTCTGGCTTCAAGTCACTGGGTAATTGGATTGCAGGTCACAAACCTGCTTGGTTGGAACCTTGCTGGCGGGTCAAGCCTGCAGTTTTGACATTATTTTCACCAAAACAAACATTATCAATATATCAGACTTTCCCCTTTAACAATTTAATATCTCTCTCCTAACAAGAAGAGAAAGCACAACCAATAAGCAATGATGTTTTTAACTAGCCTACTTCTAGAAAAGAAGCATACCAGCCCAAGATTCAACCATTTAGCACTCCTACCTACTAAAATAATGAATATATACCTCTTGATAACAATTTCAGCAGAAAGTTGACGCTTTTTGACATGAACCTTCCCAGGTTTCTTATTTGGTTACTGGTGTGCTTTTATGCATCTGTTACAGTTAACCAGTAGTTAGCTTCCCTCTAGCGCATGGTTATCACTGATCTCTTGTTTTATCAGCTAGTTAGTCTTTCAGCAGCACCTAGGCCCTGGCCCTTTGAAATTCATTCCCAAAGGTGGACTCTCCTAGGTACCCTCACTGGAAATTTAGTTTTTTTGGGCCGCTCTGCCATTGTTAAGGCTGGCATCCATTCCTGTCTCTTGAATTTAAAATTTTAAATAAGTCCTGTTTGCTTAATAAAAGTCTTTTTAAAAGCCTTCTTAAAGTTAATTTTGCAAACCTTTATGACCCTTTTGTATCCAAAGCTATAAATATCCTAGGCCCCAAGGCATTACTTTATAACTGTCTTCCAAGGATCTTCAACCTTACATTGTCAGTATCCTTGTCAAAGCTCAGAAAGCTCTTGCCAAACTGATTACCATGCTGGTCATCTCTGGTGATCACTTTACCAAATTCTTTTACAGATTGGGCTTGCCAATATAGTGCCAGATCTTCAGAGCAATGATTCAAGCACACAATTACTCCTATTCTTGATCCCACCATTGATAGGTACTAAAAAGCTGAGATGAGGCTAGCAAAGATTTTAATTCCACATATATGGCCAGCAGCAACAAAAATAAATAGTTCTAGGGCCAATTAAACCAAAGCTAAGCTGAATCATAACTGAAAATTATCTGTTGAAATAGAAGACAAGGTCAAACCTCCATGGACTAAATGTATATTCTCCTTATCCCCAGAACCACTTATCATTTCCCATCCTGCTTCCAGATAATTCTCTGACTATTCCTCCTGCCACCCATTCTTTTATAGCTCAGGGGCAACCAAAAGTGTAATTAGGAAAGATCACCTAGCTGTATGGGTGCCTTGATCATAAAGAATCACTAGGATCTTCTAGTGCCATGCCCATCCTGCCACTGAGACCAACTTACCTGAAATAGAAAAATTAATTAACCTTGCTTTCCCCTTTCTATGCCATACCAACCTGGAGCTGGAAGGGGCAAAAGTTGATGAGTTTATCATTGAAAGGTTCTCCTACCTTACTAATCTTTGGTGAAATTGCTTATACCAAATAAAGCCTATAGCCCCAGTGATAAAATTATATATATAGGCCACTTATTGGCCACTTCCTTAACACAGATTCTATATGCCCCACACCAGAAGCTAGTTTAGAGCTGTACTTCCCCCTAGCCTACAGCCAAGCTCAATAATCCCTTGCTCCTGGTACTGCTTCCAATGGTTTCTTTCTTGGATGATCAACTGTAAAGGGGTAAAGAGCCTTGAAGACAAGCTAATGTATCATAGTCCAGCTCCTCTAATTGCAATGTTCTCCACAGCACAATTTTACCCCTTTCCTTACCATCACCCAAATTTAGCCTATGGCACCCTTACTCCCTAGGAATTATGAGCGCTAAGTCTGTGGTTGAGCCCCTCATAATGCCAGACTCATAATATATTTATGGTAAGCATATCCTTACTTATATCAATATGATGTACTTGATGATCAATCAGTTCCCATATAATTGCACTATGCCCTTGGGTCACTACTGTGAGCTATATTACAAGACTTGCCCCCACTGTGCTCTGGAATCTCTGAGTATGTCCCAGCTGTCCTGTAGCTAGGGGATCAAGAAACTTGTCCCAGCTGGGGCATTCTATTCATCTGTGGGTGACTGTGTGAGAAAAGTTTAGATCCCAAGTAGGACCTTCAACAAAGTATGGAGGTATAGCTATCCTCACAAAGATAGATGATTGATGACATAGACCAATCCTCCCAGGCATCATACCTGGGCTTAGCATAGTCTATTGACTCAGATGAGTGGTGTTAATATCAGGGGTATATTAGTAGAGCTTCCTGCAACTATCAAAGAGTTTGAAGCAATCTGAAAAAGCAGGGGTAGCGCCCCTTCACTCAACCCAAACTTTGCCCAGCTCTTGTCTTTGGGCCACAGCCTTGTACTGGACTTCTCAGAGCTGTTGAGATGGACACCTGAATTGGATCAGATCAACCAGAAGTCACCCATAGAGCTTAATATGCTAACAGGCCTATTGTTTGATAGTTGTTGATGAAAATTAAAGCTTTGACTGGGGGAAAAAATCAAACAACTGATATCTGTATTGAGCATGTGATTCAGGAAGATCACCTAGCAAGGTTGGGATCTAAAGATGCCAAAGGATTGGCCCACACCCATCCAACTTCCTACCATGCTTATTATGCTTTGAGCCAGGGCACAGAAGCTTCACACAATTATGTGAACTTAACCATGGGGACAAGAAGGAGCAGATCAAATCTGCAGCAATCAAAATCAAAACACAAATGGATTGTGATATACTCAACTTTGGTGTGGGGTATCCAGATCATTCAAGGAAATAAGAGGGTTAAGTTAGGTAGAACTCCTTACCATGTCTTGTTTGGGTGTATAAGCTGTTTAAAATTAAAGGGACACTATAAAGCTGATAAAATAGAATAAATAAAACCAGTTTGACCAAGTGTACAACTGCAATTCATATAAACAATAATAGTTAAATAAGATTGAGAAGCTTTAATCCAAAATAGTATAGAAGTCCACAAATACAGTGTATTAAAAAACAGCCATAATAGCTTTTATTTACATCATTAATTTTTTTTAAACAATCAGAACATCAAAAAATACACCTAGAAGAGATTACCAAGGCTTTGGGCACCCCAGAAGAACTACCAACAGAGTTCCTGTATTTGTAGATGACAAAGTAGCCAGCATAACTTTCAGTGAAAAAGAGATCAGGGTGATAGAAACTCAGAGCCAGACCTTTTATACTATAAGAGCTGGGATCACCAATCCCGAGGTCCCAAAGCTAACAATAAAAGCTCAAAAAATGCACCCAGGACAAACATGTGTAAAAAGTGTGAATTTTTCTTTGGCACTATCAACAGGCCTTATTTAAGCAAAGGGGACAATGAATAAGAAGAAGATCCAAAATTATACCATACTTTAAAGTGGCAGAAGGTATTGAAAATCTTACCAAATATCATGCCCAGGATCTTGTGCCCCTTATCTCCCAGTTAGACTCTGACACACAGGGCACTCTAAAGACAAAATAGACCAACTTCCAAGACCAAAAAATTATATTCTTGAAGCTAATGAAGTGCATAGATGACTAAAAGGAGGCCAAAAATTTTCAGGACTTTTTAAAAATTGGCTGAATGCTTATATTAGGCAAGTTATTTAGGTCAAAATTACAGAAATCAAAATGGGCCCCCTGTCAGGGATATAACCTTGGGTGGCTGTCCTGTTGTTTTCTAGGAACGTACAGACCACAAGTTTTGCGGGCAGGGCCTATCACAGGATTATTGAAAACTTATTAAGGTAAGATATTGACTTCCCCACCCAGGACCACATCCTGGCTGCCAGGATTATAGTGTCAATCACCCCAGTGAGAGTGATGTAAACAATCCCAAATAGCTTGTTGGTATGGTCAAAGGGGAGTTTGGATGTGGTTGCAGGAATAGGTTTAGGGGTCACTGGCAGTTCCATGTCCAACTGATATGCTGGCAGGAAATCATATTTGTCTCTGAACAACTTGGGTTTAGTTAGTGCCAAGGACCTTGTCTATTATATCTGGTTGCTGATTTTATATGGGCCAAGTGGTCTTTTTCCAGCATTTTCTCAAGGGTGTATCTCTTGTATTCAGGCTTCAGCAGGTACTCCATGAAGTGGATGGGACTGAATGGGATGCCTGGCAGATGGACCAGGAGATCTTGTACTGAACAGGTAAATTTCAAAACCAAAAAGGCAATAATTGGGAAACCCAATTTCTCATCAGCTTATATTTAAAAATGGCAATAAAGTCTTAGTGCAGGGTCTATTGGTCTATATAGTACCCTGCCACCAAACTTTACATTTTCCAAATGGGGTTTATCATAGGGTTGGGAAATATGAGATTGGGTGGCCAGGACGCCTGGGTTTAGGAGCAGCAAAATGACCCTGTTGCTGAACGCTTGCTTATTAGTTAAAGCCTCAGAATAGGTCACTCAATTCTTCTGTTCTTGAGTTGTGATTGTGGGAGTGGGATTCAGGTCCACATTTTTTTCTGGTAATGGCTCTTGATTGGCCACTAGTGTAGACTTCAAACTCATGAAGCTAATGGTAGAAATTTCTTTGCCTCAATTAGGCAATTTGCTTTATCTTTCAATTTGTGTTGCAGTTTCCAAGGTTTGGCTCATGTTATCATCTAGGGACTTATGCTTGGCCCAGCTCAAGGGCACTTGATCTCAAGAAAACGCAGGTGGCTGGTCTATTGCTCCTTAGGGCTATTGGCCTGCAGGAATAAGGGCCAAGGGTCAAATACAGCCCCTGTGCCTGGTTTTGAGGGGAAGAAAATTGTCAATCCTGACACCCCCAGAAAATTGCATAAATTAAAACACTAAGGAAGTCTAAAAATTGAAAGTATCAAAGGTCAAAGTGAAAAAATTACTTTCCAGAAGTTAACTTTGAAGCCAAAAACATACAGTCTTTAATAAAGAATTATTAGTTTTAAACTTTAAATAGATTAAAGAGACCACAAGAAGCTCATTTCTGCAATAAAAATATATCCTTGATAATTTAAAGTTCTTAAATTAGCTGTTCTTTAATGAAGATTATTTTTGGGTTAAAAGCAAAACTAAACTAGAATTTATATGCAATTGTATTCAATTGAAATTAAAATATCAACTATAAAAATCTACTTTATATACTATAGTTTTTGTATAAAGTTTTATTTTTTATTCTCAGATTATTCAAAGCTATAATAATACTTCAGTATAAGCAAAATAAAGTATACAGTAGTTTTATAAAATTTTAAGATAAACAAAATCAACTCAGTCTAAAAACAAAATCAAAAATTACAGAATTTATATTAAATTACAACAGATTTGGATCCACTTTGATTTTAGTTTTATACTAAGATAATTTCTTTTATCTCAACAGGTTATAAAACTACTCTATTTTCTAAAAGACACAATAATATAGTTTTAGTTGTTTTGGTGTCAAAACAGCAGGGTTGACCCGCCAACAAGGTTCTGACTAAGCAAGTTTGTGGCCCGCAATAACTTCTCAATGAACTGTAGCCAAGTTGGGAAGTCAACTCAAGTTACCACAAATAGCAACATGAGCAATTGATGATCCCAAAGGATAGATATCTTGGTCAGCTCTTGACTCAATATCTAGATAAAGTCATCCCCTAACCATCCAACTAATTGTTCATTACAATCATGTTCCTCTTATAATGATTCACCTCAACTATATAAGTCATATCTCCAAATAAAGATAATTATCTAGTCTTCAAATATTTTCCCCTTGTAACTTTGCTAAAACAGCACAGTTACAACATTAGTTTATCAGTGATAATATTTCAATGATAAACTATTATAGAAGCTTGCCATTAAAATACTTTAAGGTATATTAATTATTTATTAAAGCTATACTATAGATTGTTATACTCAATAAAAGATATAGACTTACAGCTTTCTTTTCAATAAGTTGTAACCTTCAAAGCTATTAGAGTCTGGCACTTACATTTTATAAAAATGAGGATTTTAATATTTTTTATTAAAAACATTGTACTTCTACCAAAGATAATATAAAAATATTAAATTTGTATAGCAACATGATTATTTTATTTTTATAAAAATAACATTATGTATATCTTATATTGCTCTAATACATACAGTAAAAAAGATATAATAGAAGACAAATGAGGATAAACAAGGAGAGAATAAAAGAAGAGAGGAGAGAAAAGGAGAAAGAAAGTTTTTTCTGCTTGGTATTAGATTTTATACTATCCATTCTTCTGACAGTGCAGAAATTCTTTAAAAGTTTTTTGTGGGAGGAAGGAGAGCTGGAAAAAGAAAAAATCCAAAGGAAAACTTTCAAAAGAAAAACTAGAGTTTAATTTACTTCAATTTCTACACTTTGATTCTATCCCCTGAAATAGCATAGAGAAATATAGTAAAATTATCATGAATGACATTTCTCTCAAAAGGAATGACAAACTCCATTTAGCAGTGTCAGAAATGACAATTTAGATGCTCCTAAATCTCAAAATACAGAACCAGAGTCAAACCCTTGACAAAACCCTTTGAGGACCACCAGACCCATAGGCTGGGAACCTAATAACCCACTACTGATTGATAAAGTTGCTGCCAGCCTTCCAGGACCTGAACCCTTAGCCGTCCTGCAGGATTCTGCAAGCAAACCACTGGTGCAAGATGCCGGGAATTCCCCTGAGGTGCCAACGTCTGACAACAGTGGTTTTCTTGGTAAAATGCACAAGCTTCTCAATGAGAGTTATTCCAAACTCCCCCCAAAGTCCCAGGGGAGGCACTGAACCTGAAGAGGCACCCAATACCCAAATTGACAAACAGAAGGATTTGAAGTCTTCCTATCCCAAAGCGGCCAGTGGCAAACCACCAGTGCCAAGCGCCACACTGCCATCTGAGACCCCCAATGCCAACCCACCCAAGCCCAGAAAACCCAACCAGGAAGTGAAGCCTGGAAGTGTGGTATAAATACCTGCCAGGCCAAGATCAACCCCCACTGTTGCAGATTAAATGTATTAGAAATTAACTTGTCCATCTAGGAATCAAGCAACAGAACAATTGCGCAATTGCGCTATTGCATCCTGATTCTACTAGTGATAAAGACGTTTTAAACGCCCCAAAAACGGTTGTTTGATATACCTTTTGAATGCGCCCAAGGCACAGGCTTTACTTCTAGGATTATAAATAGAACAACAAAGTTATTTATATCTACCTCCTTAAGGAAAGCTGCAAGGAAGTGGTTGTTCTCTTGCGCAGGACTTTTAGCTGTGCCAATCCACTCTCCTCCATTAGGGAAGTCATTTTGTCTGTGCCTCCCAGCCTCTGGTGGCAATTCTCATGCCTCACACTATATAAGTGCAATACTATCTAAATAAACACCAGTTTTGTCTTATTATCTTCTTATATTCTTCTGTCCTTAACCAGGCTGTCACTATACCAAAACAGGTATAGTATTAAGATAAAGAAGTAGTATTCTAACTATTTGTAGAAATCAGCACCCAGGCTGCATAATTTACAACATTGGCGCTCATGGCTTCTGCAAACCACAGCTTCCTCTCTTCCTGCCCCTGCGGCCCTGTTTTTGTGGAGGGAGAGATGTCCTTGCCTATACCTGCGGCTCCTTCTGCCCAACCCACTCCAGGATCAACCTTCAATGCTTCTGGCTCTCTATCTGGTAGACTCCATGGCTCTTCCTATGGTCAACCAGGACTAAGCCAGTGGTTGCCTAACTGCCAACAACTTTCGAAAATTGCCAGCTCCCAATCAAGTATGATCTCCTGGATGAACTCCATTGAAAAAGCCCTTACCTCCTTGATACCAATCCAGCCTGACCCCAGGGCTGAAGCAACTGGAATAAAATGTGTCTCCTGATCCTTAGAGCCTGCCTTGGTGAAGGAAGTATGCTGTCAATATACTCCTCCTTCTCCTTCTGGTTGTCCTCCCAATGGAATCTCCCTTAATTCTGGAACCCTCCAAACGGATAGCTGTTCTGTCCCCTGCTCTGGCCCCCCAAACCTTGCTCAAAATATATCAGAAGCTGTTCACTCCCACTCTGGAATGGCTCTATGGATGAGCAAGATAGAACATTACTTTCTTCCTTTGTACCCACCCAGATGAATCAGCATGTTGCCTTGGAGTTCTATGATCATCAACAGAAAACTCCTGAGCTGGAAGACATCCATAATAGCTACACCATGAGATTCTCTGCTCTTTAGGATACTATAAAGGCTCAAGAGAGACAGATGGGGTTTCTGGAGGAGGAATTAGTTCTAGCCTTTCAGAGAAAAGAAAGAGTGGCTAGATGAGTTGGATGCTCAACGTTCTCTCCTTGACTCTCTTCAGGACCAACTAAGCAAGCACCTTGAAGATGCCTCAGCAATTAGTACCCCTGATACTCTAATGGGATTACATGGTAATGCTAAAGCTGATAGTTCTTCATCTCAGAAGATCCATACTACATTTCCCATTCCTGTCTATCACCACTTTCACAGAAGCAATGAAGAGGATTTCACCTTCATTGAACCTTCAGCAGGCACCCTGGAGTCTCCCTGGGAACCTGATAGCAATCCCTCCATCACTCCTGATGGTTCTGAAGCAACTAAACCTCAGGCTAGTCAGAGCAAGGAAGAATTCACTGATGATTCTGGCATTGAGTAGCACAATGAGGATCACTCAAAAAACTACTAAGCAGCCAGGACAAGGAGAAATCCTTGGCTGCATTTGTGATTTCACCTCCCTCCTCTCCCCCCATTACTCCCCCCTGACAAGCCTGTGTTTGACCCTGACTCTTATTGTTCCTTTACAACAGAGCCTTTTGATACCCCTCTTATGGTTGACTTTGCCTCTCAATCAGAAACGTTGGATTCTTGCACTGTGAGAATACTAGAAGATCTTGCCTACTGGGTCCCCAGATCCAAGTTCTTCTTGGCCATGGACCTGATACCTGGCTACTGGCAGATTGATCTCCCTCCAGATGTCCCAGAGAATTGTACCATCCTTGCCAACCAAAGGCTGTTACAACCTACCAGGATGCCTCAGGGTCTCTCTAATGCCCCAGCCACCTTCAAACGGGCTATGGATGCAGTGATGGGCAACCTCAAACTCACTAGTGTCTTAGTCTACCTGGATGACATTAATGTGTTCTCCAAAACCTTTAATAATCACCTACAATTCTTGAAGGAAGTCTTCAAGAGGTTATTTGCAGCTAATCTCAAGCTCAAGCCACACAAGTGCAACTTCTTCAAGGAGCACCTTGAGTTCTTGGGGTTCATCATTAGCCAAGTTGGACTCCGCCCTGTACCTCTGAATATGGAAGCCATTGATAAAATGAGAGCCCAGCCAATAAGCGGGACGTGCAGGTCTTCCTGGGGATGATTGGGTACTACCGCCACTTCATCCCCAACTTTGTATCCCTGGGTGACCCCCTTTTTCAACTCCTCCAAGCTGATAAGAAATTCTTCTGGAGCCCAGCGTGCCAATCTGCTTTCAATGCTCTCAAGGGAACACTGACTGCAGCCCCTGTGCTGGCCTACCCTGACTTTGCCAGGCCATTTGTGGTTCATACAGATGCTAGTCTGACGGCAATTGGGGGTGTTCTCTCCTAACTGGACCCCAACAGACTCAAACACCCCGTTGGATACTGCTCATGTACGCTTAATGTTCATGAGAGGAACTACACTGTCACCAAACAAGAGTGTCTGGCTGTGATATACTCCTACCAACAATTCAGAGTCTATCTCCATGGGGTACATTTCACGGTTGTAATAAACCATGCCTCCTTGCAATGACTAAAGACCCTCAAGGACCCCAAAAGACGTCTGGCGTGTTGGGCCATTAAACTTCAGGCTTATGACTACGAGATCATTCATAAAGCCAGGGCAGCCCACCAGAATGCTGACTGTCTCTCCTGCCTTCCCACTGTTGCCTTAGTATTCCCCATGACTGACATTCTCTATGACAAGCTTTTGGAGGATCCTTCATTGTGGGGGGGAGGAGCCGGTAGAGATACAGAGAGCTCTCAAGGAGCTAACTGTTGATACCAAGGTCTCTAAGGGACAACTCCTGAAGCTTTGTGGAGACTCTTGGCTATCCTACATATGCCCATATCTATGCATGGACTCATTGGTGGCCGCTCACAAGACTACTGGCCATGGTGGCACACAGAAGACGTTAGATCCGCTACAGCAACACTGCTTCTGGAAAGGAATGCACACTGACATAGTGGATACACTAGCCAACTGTCATGTCTGCAACATTGAGAGGCCTAAGGTTGCCAAGTTTCAACACAGACTTGCACGCCCTGGGTTTGCCTTCCACACTGTAGCCATTGACGTAGTGGGCCCCCTGCCAGCTACCAACAGTCTTAACAAGTTCATCATTGTGGTGGTTGACCATCTGACTAAATGGGTAGAGGCCAAGGCAATTCCCAATTAATCTGCACTGATGACAGCCACATTCATCCTGGAGAATATCATATACAAACATGGTTGCCCCTAGATCCTGCTGACAGACAATGGTACCAACTTCACCAGTTATATCATCCCCCGCCTCAACCAACTGATAGGAATATGTGGGATACTATCCACTCCTTATCACCCACAGACAAATGGCATGGTAGAGCGCACTAATGGGAGCCTGGTCCAGATACTCTGGAAGCTCAGTCACCAACATGAGACTGAATGGGATACCTTTCTGCCTGCGGCCACCTTTGAATACAACATTGAGTACCATTGGGCCACTGGCAAGCCGCCCTTCTAGCTGCTCTACGGCTGGCAACCAGGACTCACCCCTTTACTATATTCCTTGGTAAAGCCCAGCCTGGCTGTGTCCCCAGAGGCGTACCTCAACAAACTGGTTCAAACTCTTATTCACTTGTAATCAGAGGCCTACACTGTAAACTTAAACCATAAGTTGCAGGACCTAGAACAAGCTGCATCCAAATGCCCCACCTTACCCACTTACCTGGTAGAAGACTCAGTCTACTTCTTCAGCAATTGAGGGTACAGCTGTGAATCCAAACTTGCCTCCCTTTGTCAAGGCCCAGTTCAAGTTATCCAGAAGACTGGCCCCAACTCTTACACCATTAAGGAGCCTCATTCTGGGCAATCAATCACTAGAGTACACACTCAGTATATGTGTGCTGCTCCTAGTGACCAAGAGTAAGCCCCAATGAGGACAATAACCCAAAAAAACAAAAGCCTAATTAAAAATTCCATGGGTTGTTGTCCTGTTTGCAATAGTGTTGCACCAAAGTATAAGGAATAAGGATAAAAGAGCAAGGTGTTTATTGGAGACTGACAAGACTCTTCCAGTACCGCACCAACTGTTCTACCACCTGAATGTCAGCCAAGAAACACAACTGGTTGCCTACAGATCCACAAAGCCAATGACCAAGGATTGGGCAATAAACCCCCACCTAACAAGACATGTGATTTGACCCCAACACTATAGCCGCTAGAGACGCCAAGCCATTCTTGACCCTGTTGTCTAATCCAGTGGAGGGAAATGCCGCAGATTAAATGGATTAGACATTGAGTTGTCCATCTAGAAATCAAGCAACAGAACAATTGCACAATTGCACTATTGCATCCTGATTCTACTAGTGATAAAGACGTTTAAAAATCCCCCAAAAACAGATGTTTGATTTGCCTTTTAAATGCGCACAAAGCATGGGCTTTACTTCCAGGATTATAAATAGAACAACAAAGTTATTTATATCTACCTCCTTAAGGAAAACCACAAAGAAGCGGCCGTTCTCTTGCGCAGGACTTTTAGCTGTGCCACTCCACTCTCCCTCAATTGGGAAGTCCTTTTGTCTGTGCCTCCCTGCCTCTTGTGGCAATTCCCCTGCCTCACAATATATAAGTGCAATACTATCTAAATAAATACCAGTTTTGTCTTATTATCTTCTTATATTCTTCATCCTTACCCAGGCTGTCACTATACCACAACAGGTATAGTATTAAGATAAAGAAGTAGTAGACTAACTATTTGTAGAAATCAGCACCCAGGCTGCATATTTTACGACAGATAAGGAAATAAAATAGATTGTGTCAAGGGTCTGGATGTACAAGTATTCTGGATATTGCCATCACACCAAAAATCCAGTCATTGCCCAATTTGGTGCCTTTCCAATATACCATTTGAAATACCAGAAATGGCAACAAACCAATATCACATGACTGTCCAGGTATCCAACAACTTGAACCCATCCAGCACATGACCAGCCATTGGGTTTGGTCCAACTAATATCCCTGCCACAGCTAAATCTATATAAGTCTAAAGTATCATCCAATAAAATATACTTCTTCTCTTCCTACTTTTATATTCAAAGCTTCCCCAAAAGGTGCTCCTTATCACTGGTAGCACTACGGTTTTTGACCACGCTGATGAAAGAGAAAATAGCTGAACAGACCCTACCCACCTTTGCCACGTACTCAACCTGGCCACATTCCAAGATACAAGGAAAACATACTTCTGTGCCCACAACATTGAAAAAGATATTCCTAGTGGATGCACTATATTTGAAGGTCTGGTTATGCCCAAAACATGCACCAAGATAATTCAATACAGTTGCTCTCTTCAACCACAAACAAACACACAACCACCTATCACAGGTGAAGTTACCAACACCAAATACATTAATATTGACAAGTTCTTTGGTAAAAAAAAAAGAAAACGTCATCAAATGGCTAGACTATACAGCCACTAAACTCTGCGCCAGCCGCATCCCTCATTAGAAATGGGTCCAGGAAGCCAGCAAGCGCCTATACAAGGCCGCAGCTAACTGGTTTGCCACCTGGGTTAGCTCACAAACCAACAACCAGCTTGACAACTGGAAAGAGTTCAAAGCCCATATCACCCACAATTTCCGCGTCACTGAATCTCTCCAAGATATTGCAATACAGCTCAGTGATCTTCCTCAGAAGACCACTATTGCAGCTTATGCTAATGAATTTGAGGATACACCACAAGATCCAAAACTCAGCACAAGCTGACAACATAAACACCTGATCATCATTCATCAACAGAATGAAACCCTCTGTTGCTGCCCTTATCTGCCCAGAAGCAAATACCTCCATGCCCGCGCTCATTGCTGAAGCCAAGCACGCTGAAAAACGCGCCAACATGGAATATGCTGCATGTGTAAATTCACTGCCACCTCTGGCTTTGGACCGCTCAATCTTTCCCCGTCGTACCAAGAAAGGTCCCAAAACGCCCACCAAACCCCTCCATTTGTTGAATGATTTAGCTCACACAGTTGATGAGAGGTTTGTGCTGGCTTATCCTGTGGAATCCCTGCCTTTGGTTGCTCCTTCCTGGGAAGAAACCCTGGTTAATTTGGACTACCTATTAGCCTGGTGTCATCTGTTTTTAAAAACTATCAGATCCACCCAATCAGGTGTTGCCACATCAACACTTGATAACCCAGTTGACCCCCAAATGTCTGGCATCTCTTCCAGCCAATCAGATTTGATTTTGGAAATTGGAGTAAAACTCTCCAGTCCCCCTGAGCCCATCCAGCAAAGTTTTTTACCTAGCCAATCAGGCTCACCCCCAACTGTCATGTGACCAGTTTTTTTGCAATCTATTCCTTTTAACCAAGCAAGGGGACTTTCAGTCCCCTGCTTGTCTATTTTCCACTTACTTAAAGTTTGGAGTCACATGCACCTTAATTTTCTTAATTTTGAGTTGCCTGGAACCAGTTGTGTCCCAAAAGCTCAAAATATTAGAGTGTAGCCCCTGCCCTAAGCTTACCTTTAGCCAGCCGGTTTTGAACCCGGCTTCTCTTCTGGCTCCTTGTACAAGTGTTCTTTCACTTAGTTGTCGTCTCTTTTGCTCTCGCTTTCAAAATCAGAGTTCAAAGCTCAAAATTTCAATTGAATTTTCCTATAATTTCTATTATTATCTTGAATTTTCCTTTAAAAATCATTGTTTTTGAACCCGCTTTTGCTTGCAGTTATAATCCAAGGGCCCCAAGACAACAGCGAGGCTACCCAAACCCGTTCTGCTGTTTTCCCAAGGATTTGCCAAAGACTACCCTAGTCTTGCCATTTTTCTCTCCTTTTTCTCCAGAAATTATACCATCCTACCCCAAATTTTGTGCTGGTTCTTTCTATGATACTGCTGGCTCTTAAATTTGTTGTCTTTTCCTTGGCTCTGTTTCTCTTGCTTCTGTGGTCCACCTCCCCTGACCTGTGGGGAAAATCTCCTCATTGGCCTGTCTGGTAGGTAGCAACCCTGCCAGTCTCTGGGACCTCCCCAGCAGTCTTCTCTTTTCCGGAGAGGCTGTGGTTAAGAGCCTGACGTGTGACAATCTTGACCTGGACATCATGGAGCTTGCTTTGCCTAGTTCTGAAGAGGTAGTACCCCCCACACCTCCTCTCCCCTTCATGGTTCAGAAGAATGTGGTACCCCCGGGTCCTCCAAGGTGGCCTCCCCCGCTCCTACTCACACTCCCTGGTTGCTCACCAGCCTGATTCTAATGGGTTTGAACGCCTACTTCCCCCAGTTGTCCCTGGTGTCCTCCCTGTGGTCCCTATCCGAGCGGCCATCCCAGTTGCGCACTGGATGACATCCTGGTGGTTTGTTGCACCGGGATGGGAGCCAAACTTAGTTAGTTTAGCCCCTCTCTCTCACAGCACGCAACAGCAACCACTCCTCAAACGGCAACAGCATGGAAAATTCTAATGGCAACAAGCGCCAAAACACCAACCATAATAATGGCAACTCCAATTAAAACAATGGCAATTGCAGCCAAAGTACAAACTGCTCCCCATCACAAGAAAGAGGACACTGCCAAAGTTAACAACGCTGAAGTAGCAACCCACTATGAATCTGACACCACATTATCTGACCTCAAAGGTCTCAAAACAGAGGAACAGGGAAAAGATGAGGGGGAACAGGCTTAAGTGCCCCTGTCTCCCCCAACTTGACAAGAAGAAGTACCAAGGCACAAACTTTGCTGCTCGCATCCCCCGTGTCCCGCAATCCTCCATTTTTATGAACATAAAAATTAAAGATTGCTCACAGCTTCTTGTCTACCCATGCACTTATAAATCACACACACATAAAATTTTATTTGACTCTGGTGCACAACACACCATTGTTAGCAAACCATTTTTAACCAAATGCAAGATTCCAGTTGTAAAATACAACTTCAAATACGCCAGAATGGCAGACAAATCTAAAGTTTTACTTGAAGGCAAAACAACTCCCTTCAGAATTGACCTCCAAGGCATACAAACGTCCATCAAAGAACTTGTCATGAACAACATAAACTACAACTTTGTAGCAGGCATGGACTGGTTCACCCAAGTGAATCCCAGTGTATGTTGGAAAACAAAAACCATGACAATAAAACACAATGGAGTCAATTTCAACATTCTCAAAGAACCCAAAGAACTGATTATAAGAGATACAGTATTTGTCCAAGTCATAAATTGAGATGACTCTGAACATCTAACCAAAGACAGTACCCTCCACATAATGAGGTACTCCAAATGTAATAATATACAAACACAAAATATTCAATGCCCAGAACTTGTGGCACTCCTAAATGAATAAGCTCATTTATTCAAGGAAGAACTCACAGAGTTACCCCCAAAACAAGAGGTCAAACATGGCATCAACTTATGCAAAGCCATGCCCAAACCTGCACCCCTCTACAGACTCTCCCCCATGGAGACCCAAACACTTAAATCCCACATCAAGGACAATCTAGCCAAAGGATTTATTTGCCTGTCTGAATCCCTGTGGGGGGGCAGCGGTTTTCTTTGTAAAGAAAAAGGAAGGCACTCTGCGTCTAGTAACTGACTACAGAGCACTAAACGCAAGTACAGTAAAGAATAAATACCCACTTTCTCTCATTGAAGACCTATTTGCAAGGCTCTCCAGAGCAAAAATTTCTTTAAAATTGACCTCACATCTGGGTATAACCAAGTTGTATTCAAAGAGAAGGACATACCAAAGACCTTGTTCCACACGCAATTTGGGTTGTTCAAATGTAAAGTAATGAACTTTGGGATGACCAACGCTCCCGCAACGTTTGTTGCCATGATGAACTAAGCACTAAAAGGTCTCTCAAATACATTATGCTACCTTGATAATATCATCATATTTTCAAAAACAAAATAGGAACACCTCACGCATGTCTGCAAGACACTCAATTGACTTGCAAAGCACAAACTATACGCTAAGCCTAGTAAGTGCCAATTTATGGAAAAGGAACTCTTGTACTTGGGCCACATTGTCTCTGACAATGGCATCAAAGCAGACCCAGATAAAATAAAAGCCATAAATTACATAAACACCCCACCTCCGTGAAACATGTTAGATGCTTCCTTGGTATGGTAGCTTACCTAAGGAAATACATCAAAGACTGCAGAAAGCTCACTGCACCAATTAATGACCTAACCAAAGGTAATGCCAAAAAGAAATTCATCTGTACACCAGAATGTGACAAGAATTTCCAACTATTAAAACAATCTTTTATTGAAGCACCAATCTTGCAATACCCTAATAACAATGGGTGCTACAAGCTTGAGTCAGACTCTAGTGACACTACCATTGGCGCGGTCCTACGCATCTGCCAGCCAGGGGAGCAAGATTTCCTGCCAGTATGTTACAAAAGCAGAAACTAACAAACACTGATCAGAGATACCCAATACATGATAAAGAATTGCTAGCAATATATCATGCATGCAAGAAATGGAGATGCTACCTCAAAGGACACTTAAACTTCCGAGTGCTAACTGACCACAAATCCTTAATCTATTTCAAAACTCAGAACGCACTTGTGCGGCGCCAAGACAAATGGATGTCCTTGCTGGAACAGCTTAACCTGGACATCCAATACAAAAAGGGGGCAGAGATCGTCACGTCTGATGCTCTCTCTAGGCTATGCCAGCCAAGAGAGGATCATCTGACCACCTGAACTCTGACTGGCCCAACCTATACAACACTGAGTACAAGACAAAAGGAAAGGATCCCTCCACACACCAACTAACCCATGATATGCTAGTAAGGAATGAAAAAATTTCCACATATCAAATGGCACAGTATACAGAATCATCAAAGATAAACACATTCCATACATCCCACTTGCACAAAGAGTTGACACTATACTAAGACACCATTGTCTGCTAGGACACACAAAGGCTAACAACCTATATCTCACATTAAAAGAGATAGTATGGTGGCCCAACCTGAAGCAAGACATAATTGATGTTCTAAAAAAGTGTACAGTATGTGAAAAATATGCCAGCACCAAGGCGCCACAGCCAACAGTTAACCCAGTATCTGACCCCAAACCATTTAAGGTTTGGGGACTGGACATAGTGGGACCCTTCCCAGAAACCAAAAAAAATCAACATTTCCTAATTGTAGCCATCAACTTTGCCACATGTTGGCCCATCTGATGGGCAACAAAAGATCACAAGGCAGAAACAATAAATTGATTCATCAATAAAGCAATCATAGGGGACTTCAGCACCCCAGACTACATCATAAAAGATGGAGCAAAAGAGCTTACAGGCCACGTAGTAAACAACAATCTAAAGACAAAGAACATCAAACATTCCACAACCTCGCCCTACAGGCCACAGGCCAACAGCAGAGTTGAACGCCTGAACAGCATCCTTATCAGAACCCTGGTGAAAATAATGGATGGCAAAGCCAAAGACACATGGCCGCTCTATATGAAACATGCATACTAGTATCCCGGGTTCTTACCAATCAAGGGACAGGCTACTCATTGTTTGAACTAACATACGGGTACAAGCCATAAATAGTCACCTGCAATAACCCACCATATTTGAAGATCCCCCAGGGAACCCTCTCACAGTAGAACAGAAACCAGCTCTACAACACATATGCCTCAAAGCCAAACTGGCTGAAATAAAGAGACTCAAAACTCAAAAGGTAACCTCAACAGAGGACCCACTCCCCATCAACTCCCCTGTCTGGGTCCTAGCCGGGAACAGAAAGAAGCTAGACTCAGTACACAGGGGACCAGGAATAATCATAAGATACCAATCAGACAGGGACACCTACCTGGTTAAGTTCCAGGGTGCCAAAGAGCCCATCACCAAAAAGTACCACAGATCTTGCCTCTGCCCTAGCAAAGGAGAACACTCTGCCCAGTTGGTGCCCACTAGTAAACAACTCCAGGAACATCAGGCAGCAGCTGTCAAGACAAAGCCCTCTTGATGTACCCAAGTAACCCCTTAAAGGAGGGGTGGCAAGGGTCTTGATGTACAAGTATTCCAGCTATCACCATCACAACTAACATCCAGTCATTGCCCAATTTGGTGCCTTTTCAATATACCATTTGATATACCAGAAATGGCAACAAAACAATATCACATGACTGTCCAGGTATCCCCTGACTCAAACCCATCCAGCACATGACCAGCCCCTGGGTTTGGTCCAACTAATACCCCCAACACAGCTAAATCTATATAAGTCTAAAGTATCATCAAATAAAATATACTTCTTCTCTTCCTACTTTTATATTTGAAGCTTCCCCAAAAGGCGCTCCTTATAAATTGCTTTAAGCAAAAAAGCTAAATTCTTATTAATCAATATATACTTTACATTTGGCAAAATTAAAGATAAGATTGAGAGTTTAATTTATGCATCTTATTTTATATAAAAAGCTCAATTCTTTAGGATTTTATGGTAGTTTGAAGTTAGAATGTTTTTATCACTGCTTAGATTAATTTTAAGGTTCAAGTGAGCTTTAAACCTCAAATTAAGCATTTTTAAATGGAATTCTTTAACATTTTATCATTATAAAAATATGCGGAAGAGTTACAGTTAAGTAATAATTTTTTAATTGATTTGTATTGATTACAAAGAGGATATGATGTAATAATGATGCTTAGCTGCTTCACATGAATTACTTGTGAATAAAAACTGGGTATTTGATTGATTCTACAAACATAAATTCAAGCTCAAACTATAGTAAAAGCTATAACACCATTTCTTTCAGAATGGTGCCATTTAGCTTGGTCTACAAGAACTAAAGCACCACAAAGCTTCTAATCCAAAAAGACCCCATTCAAAATCCATACTCTGATCAGAACTACTCCATCATTAAGGTACATTTAAGAGATCTGACCTAATTACAGATTCTAAATACTACCATGTCTTTGGTTAAATTTACTTCTGCCATGCTACATTTTTTCCCTTGGGAGCTTAACCAAAAAGAGAAAGAATTACAATGTTAAAAAAGGCATTCCTCTTTATGGCTGGTGATGATCTTAATACTTTCATCAAGCACTTCCTTACTCAAAGTGAATTTGGGAGATCTCAGTTCCTTCCAACTATTCAAAATCAAAAAACAATGAGTTCATTGAAAACTTAAAGGATCTCATGGAATCTTCTCCCCAAAAAAATCTCCCAGCCTTGCAATCTCTGGTTACTTCCAGTTACTCTTTAAAATAGCTTAATGATACAGGATTTAATATAACCAAAAGTGAGTTTGAATACTCAAGAAAAATAAATAAAAGTAAAAATGTAATCTTAAACAAAAAAAGCCAAAAAATAATAGCTATTCATTAAAAAAAGAAAATAATTAAAAAAATAATTAAAAAATTGCTGGAAATTTCTTTTCAAACAAGCCAGTTTACAAAAAAAGTGCCTGAAAATTTTTATAAAGATATTTTAAAAATAAACGAGTGATTACTCAACTGCAATAAAATACTCTCTTAAAAACAAAAATAAAATATATAAAAATATGAAAAAAAATGAAATTCCAGTTTCTATTTCTACTTACTATTTATTAATCCCTGAAATATAATAAAAAGTAAAACACAAACTGATATGTGCAATATTTGTAATTTAAAAAATTCACTGGAAAAAAAGAAGGAAGAATGTGAAAGTAAAAATATACCATTACCAGAATCTATAGACAATGACTTAAAGACTATTAAGCAGCACCAAGACTTTTATGTTCATCAAAATATTGAACATAAAAAAGATATTACCAAATAAGATGATGAGTCTTGTGTTGTAGTTATAGATTATAAAAACTTAAAGGTTGGAAGTGGTCCAATTGAGACCAATAATGGTTTTTAGAGAAAAAACCTATCTCATTATTAGGGGTTGCATTAGTTTTTAAAGAAAACAATAAAGTTAAATATGAATACCATGATTTTTTGTCTCAAATATTATCACATGATTCTTTATTTTCATATGAATGTCTAATAAGTCTTCTTAAATTAGATAGATTAAAAAAATAAAAATAAAAAAGTGTATTGGATAATGTAAATCATTTTAGATCATATAAATTTTTATATTACTTATTTAAAGAGGCACCAAATTATATTAAGGGTTCTATAAAATATAATTGTTTTGTTGAATGTCATGGAAAAAGCATTGTTGATGGTCATTTTGGTGTAATATCAAAAATGTTAAAGGAAAAAAAGAAAATAAGCTTTATATTAACAATATTAATGATCTTAAAAATATTTTTGAGCAAGAAGAAAAAGAATGATATAAATCAGTGCTATCAGGCTCAAATATTTATCAAAAGTCATTCTTTTATATTTATGAAAGAAAAGTTAGGTCTATAAAAAGAGAGCTTGAAGTTAAAAATCTGCGCATTAGTCTTTCTTAATTGATGAAAGATGGGAATTTATATACTTCACCTCTAACATTTGAAAGTTTGTCAGAATATTTTGAAATAACTTATCATTTGAAATCACGTGATGATACCAGAGAAACAAAAATATCAGAAGATGCTAGTGGTGTATTAGGGCAAGTTCATGAAGTAGGCAACTTACTAGAGGGTATATTTTAAATAGAGTTATCAGTCTTTCAAAAACAACAACCTTTTTTTTCTGAAACAAACTAATAATTTTTATGATGAGCCAAAGATAGGGTAATAGCATTTATAGCTTTGGGGCTGCTATTACGCTCCCATGCAACTCATCATAAATATTTTTGGTTTGTAGTTTTTAGTTTGTAGTAGCACTTAAGATATTTTCAGTAATACTATAAGTTGCAATTTTTCAATTCTAAAATTGATGACTTATTTTAAAAAAATTTCTAGGCCCAAGATCAATTAAAGCTTTGGGATTGATTGTATTTTAAGCTTTCTGAATAATTTGAATATGAATAATGTGATTAAGACATAAAATAATCAATCTGGCGCCTAGACATAACAAGAAAAATAATGATTCATCTGTATCAAACACTAGAACACATGAGTTTTAGTCACAGAAAAAATCTACTATGCTTACTGTGTTTTTATGAACGCATGTAACTCATTCAAAAAAAGTTACAAACCCAATCCAACAATAAGCCCCAATAGCAACTGAAACAGACAATGTAAATATCAAAAATCAAAACAAATTAGTGAATCTATAATACTGTTGCCAACTTATCCTAATTAAGAATACAATCTAGAATACAAAAAAGAAATAAATATTATGAGTTTCTGTTTTGTGATTAGAATCAATAAAAATATCAAATTTATCTAAACATATAAGTAACAGTGCATATTTACAACCAAAAATAATTAATATAGAAATCTAAACCCTAATTTGAAATAAACTATAGGCACTGCAAGCTTTCATGCTAGTATATATAGAGGGATAAAAATTAAAATAAATAAATTATATAGATAAACTGTTCTTTTTTTACTTGTATACCAAAAATGTAAACTTCACAACAAACAAGTAAAAATGGACCTTTTGTGCACCACAGTCTTGGTTGCCCCTGCGGGTCAAAGAACAGAGTTAGTGCAACACAAGTGCTACTAAAGAAGGAGACAGAGGAAAGTTCAATAGTGAGGTTGCTTGACACAACCAGCTCAAAGGGAACAGAGTGCAAAGGCACAGAGCATAAATACCAGGGCCCAGAAGCTGACCAGAAAATTCACCAAGGTCATCACCAGCAAATTGGTAAATGATGTCACTACTGAGAGGGTGTCCTTGGTGTGCAACCCTGTGTACTGCCGCAACAGTGTTCCAGCTACCATTCTGGGGAAGGTTAAGACTGTGATTGACACATCATATGAGCCCTACATTAGTGATAACAAAGGGAAATATGACAACAAGCAGCCCCAGTATTACCAAACCACTAGTGGGCAGAAGGTGCTCAAAAAGGTTGCTGTATTCTACAGCCAAGTGCCTATGTCCTGTGTTGTAGCAAAGCCCATGGAATTGCTTCCCAACAAAAAAAGCCCAAGTACCACATCATTCTTGAAGCCATCCCCAAGACTTTCAAGAGACTCATGGATAAGACACAGGACTAGAGGAAGGCCACAGCCATTGTCAGGATCTTGGAAAAATCTGCCCATAGGCTCCAAAAAACCTACCTGAAAATGGGTACTGTTCTCCTTTTGTAGAAATCCAAGCGTGAACCACTCCTATTAGTTAAGTAATACCTTTGGAAAACTGACAGTGGATTGAGTGGAGCTGCCATCTTGAACTGGAAAAATATTCAGCCAATTGTTGAGTCTTTTTTGGTATTGAGGCCTCAATTTCTACATGCTATTACGCTGTGAAGAGTATGAGATTCTCTTGGAAGAGACTCAGGGCTTCTCTATACAATTGGAACAGCCCAGAAAACATAAAGCCCACCAGAAATATACCAAGACAGTTAATGCTCTCAAGGGGAAGGGCACAGTAAAGTCTTTCTACATTGATGAGTCCTCTTTTGCATTGTCAATGCATAATGAGTATGAGTATGTCCCCAAAGGCAAAAAGAAGGGCATGTCCCAGTGTGAAGCTGTCTGGTCTGTTGCCTACTAAATTATAGCCCTTCTTGGTCCCCTTGGCATTGAGCTCTACCAAATAATCAAGAGTTCTCATAATAGTGGGACCTTTCTGGGATTTATCCAATTGGTTTGGGAGCACCTCCAAGTAACCAGCTTGGGTGTCACCAATGTAATTGTGCTTGATAATGTTGGCATCCACAAGGTGGCTGATATTCTGAACAAATTACAGATGATTGAGCCTGGTGTAGAAATTGGCTCACAACAATTAGCTACAGCGCCTTTACGCCTTCTCTTCCTCCCCTGCTATTCCCCATTTCTCAACCCAATCAAGGAGGTCTTTGGGTGGCTCAAGCAAGTGGTCAAGAAAGGGGCGCTACCTGGGCCCAAAGATTTATTTAATTTGCTGCAGCAAGGTTTCTATACCCTCCCAGCTGAAACTGTGGCCAAACTCTATAGTCAAGCAGATTTTTTCTCCCTGCATACCTCTCCAAGCAGCCAATCAGTTAAAGGCTTTGCTTTTCCAAAAAGATTGTTTTTTATTTTTTTCTATTTGTCTGTGTCAGAACTTTTGGTTCTGCTCTCAGACCTGGCAGTCTGATTATTCTTTGCTTTGTTGAGTAATAAAGATTTATTTGTCATTATGTTGATATTAGCTTGTATGGTGACAAGAGTTACTTGCAACATCTGGATTTTCCTTGGCACTGCAACGGCAAGCAATGGCAAGGGAGGCAACTACAAGCGGCTTACTATATGGGTGGCTTGCTTAGTTCTTCAAGTATTGACAATGGTCTTCAAACTTGGATATCTTATTCTACTGTGAAAAGGTTCTACAGTAGGCAAGGGGTATTATTGTCTGC
Source organism: Entomophthora muscae (assembly GCA_014839935.2). Classification (NCBI taxonomy): domain Eukaryota; kingdom Fungi; phylum Entomophthoromycota; class Entomophthoromycetes; order Entomophthorales; family Entomophthoraceae; genus Entomophthora; species Entomophthora muscae. Next base: position 458,201 of record QTSX02000014.1, on the reverse strand, counting down.
CCTTCATTAGTCCAATGAAAGGGCTTTTATAGAGCTTGCACTCTCTTGCCAGTATAAGATCATCTGGCGCTTCTAACTCTTGCTTGATCAGTCTTTTTGTCCCCAGATTGCCAGCATCAACCCCCAGAGTCAGGCATCCATGCAATGGCATGGGATTCCATATCATAGTACCCTGCGCTGGGTACTTGTTTGTCATAGAATAGAGCATAATCTATAAGTGTGCCGGCAGTGGCGGCGCTAATTGATCACTCTATTTTTAGTGCATATTATTTTGTTCTTGAGCAACTTTTCCTGCATTGATTTGCAATAGCACAGGCAGTTTGCTTGTGAATTGATCATATGCTTTTAATATTTAGAGAAACCCATAGTTACTAACCTGCGGTTTGCCAGAGCATTCCAGAATAACTCTAGCCATTTGGGAACCAGTCATAATTGGAGATTTATTGTATTCCTGGTTGTTCTTGCAGTAGTGATCCAGATCTACTCTATGAAGGCTTCTTAGATCAATTAGGCCTAATAGCAATATATTAGAAGCTTCTACAGCTATTGGCTTGGCAGATTGCCAAGGTTAACAAGGTAGAACAAAGTCAGTATAAATTCCTGACATTTCCCCCAACTTGACTTAGTTATACCATCAAAGAAAAGAATACTAGTCAGCATGTTGCATCCCTTGAACGCATCCAATACATCACGTGTGACTGATGCACGTAGCATCATTGCTGCTATGTTGGTTTCAGACTGGGCCCTATTCCAGGCTATGTCTTATGATGCCAAGAAGGCACATATTTGCGGGCTTTGTGACTGGGATACCAGTACAATATTTACTGGTATGGGCCATGAGGAGCCTCCTCACAAGCAGGCGCATCAAGATCCCAAGTCCCTGCCTAAACAACCATCCCAAGAAGAACCAACTTGGCAGAGTGCAGAAATCCCTTTGGCCAATTTGGAGGAGCAGCCCATCAATACCCGGGCTTATGTTCAGGGGTCTTTGGCCTCTCAAGCGGGTGTTGGCAACCTGCCAACAGTACAATATCAAATTGATATGCCCAACTTTGATTGTGGTGTCCTTTTCTCTGGCTTCAAATTGTGTTGTCAATTCCTCTTTGTTGTCCTCCAGCAGAGACTCTGGTGGGACTTGAAGGCATGTATCACGTCCTCAAATTTTGGCTTCTTCTCCGTTGACAACAAGGTGTTGGCAGAGCTCCTGGGTCACAACCTTTTCAATCTTGTTGACGTCTCCTGTAACAGCAACCCTGTGGATGGATTGGATCAAGGGTTTGTTATCCAGATTGCCAACCAGATTTTCCAATCCTGGTTTCAACATCTTCCCCCGTTCCTGTCAGTATATCAGAAGCTGCAGGTGGACAACCATGATCAGTGGGACAGTTGACTTTGAAAGGTGTTCCACCGGTGTTGGGATGCCTTCCACAATGGCAATTAAAAAGCTGCAGTACAAGCTATGGTTCTTTGTGGGAATTTCATGTTGACACCCAACCTGTGTCTTCCTCAGGGAAGTTTTGAAAGGATGGCTGCTCATTGGGAAAAGCTTAGGAATGCTGTTGGTAACATAAAGGCAATACTCCCAGATGAGTATCTTTCCATTGATGATTTCATCATGGACTGCCTTATTCTGGGATGCGGCTATTCCCTTGAGGGTGGACTCTGGTGGGTTGAATGGGACTTTGAGTCCATTCCATTGCCCCTGGTTAACTTTTTGTACCTCTCACCTGCACATAAGAAGTTGTGGCTGCGTGTGGCTGTCTTCCTGTTTGTAGAAAGCCGGTGCTTTCCCTTTGAATTGTTACCTCAAGATGTGGCGCTTCAGGCTGGGGACCAAGAGCCTGACATGTTGGTAGTGACACCTGGGCCTCAACGCGCCAGCCCAGCCACTCCAGACAAGGATTCTGAAGAAGACAAGGAGGAGACAGAAGACAAAGATGAAGAAGACAATGACAACAACTACTAGGAGGGCAATCTCTAGCCTTGTTCCTTTTAAATTCTGCCCAATAAAATCAAATTCAAAAATCTTTATTTGTATTCTCTTAGAAATATAGGAAGCTGTTTAGATGCCATTATTTGGCAAGGTGTGGAAAGGTTTTAGGAACCTTGCGTGGACTCTATTAATGAGTTGTCTATCTGAAACATCCTTGATGGTATAGGCATCTTGGCCTGTTTGCTTGATGACTTCAAATGGGCCTTTCCAGATGGTGTTGAGCTTGTGTGCTCTTCCTATAACTTTATCATGATAGGATACTTGGGTTCCAACCTTGAACTCTGGCAGAGCATGGCGGTTGGAATTATCTTGCTAGCGTCCTTTTGTTCTGGCCAGTGTAGTCTCTGTAAAAGCTTCAGCTTGAAGATTAATTAATGTATCTGCCAATCTTGTCATGTACTGGCTTGTAAGTGATCTCCCCAGGGTTACCCATAGCAGAGAACAGGATTGGCGGTATGGCAGGGTGTCAACTGTACATGAGCTGGAAGGGCAAAAACTTGGTCGTGCTATGTATGGAGATGTTATATGCAAACACGACTGCTGGCAGGAAAAGATACCATTTGGAGGTACACTTATCTGCCAGTTTATGAAGGATATTCACCAAGGTTCTGTTTGCTCTCTCAACCATCCTATTTTGTTTTCTGGATGGTACAGGGTAGAGAGCACTCCCCTCACGCCCATGAGCTCATTAAACTTTGGGATAATGTTGGCCGTGAAATTAGTGAAATTGTCTGTGAGGATGAATTGTGGGCAATCATGGCAGTGGATGATACGTTCCAAGATGAACCTTGCAGTGGCTTCTGCGCTAACGTGCTGGAGGGCTTTTACCTCAACCCACTTGGTAAGGTGGTCTATGGCTACAATAATATATCTGAGCTGACCAACACACATTGGAAGAGGGCTAACCACGTCAATTCTGATGGTGTGCCAAGCAAATTTGGGCTTAACAGCCTTATATTGATGCTTGGGTACAAATGGCTTCTTGTGTTGGCACTCTGTGCAGCAAGTCAGGGTTTCCTTAGTGTCAAAAAGTAGAGATTCCCAATAATAGTGGAGCTGTAATTGACGTACAGTCTTTCAGAGGCCGCCATGGCCTACAGCCTTATGGGCAGCCATAATCAGAGACAACCTCTCTGAGGGGCAGGGGAAAATATACTTATTCCTCTGATGGTATTTGTACAGTTTACCATGCTCTACTCTGCAGTCCTTCATTAATTCCTGGAGAATGGCCTGGATCTTGTCAGGCTTGTCTTTGAACTGGCCAGTTAACATTTTATCATTACAGTATATTGGCCTGTGATGACACAATATTAACAGTTAGAAGTCAGGATAGACAGTCAGCGTTCTGGTGCTTTGCTCCTGGCCAGTGTACTATCTTATAGTTGAATGCCTGCAGTTTTAGAGCCCATTGTGCTAAGCAGCCTTCTGGTTCACGTAGATTCTGAAGCCAACTTAGACTGGCATGGTCTGTAACCACTGTGAAGTGGACTCCATGGAGATACACCCAGAACTGTTTGTAGGCATATATTACTGCCAAACATTCACGTTCTGTCACTGTGTAATTCCGCTCATGGATATTCAACAAGCAACTGGCATAGGTGACTGGATGTTCTTCTCCATCATCATTGTTCTGGGACAATACTGCTCCAAGCGCACTCAGAGAAGCGTTGGTATGTACTACAAAAGGCTTAGTAAAATCAGGATACATAAGCACTGGACTGCCAGACAGGCTGGTTTGTAGGGAGTCAAAAGCAGTCTGGCAGGCGGAAGTCCATGTAAAAGGCACCCCATTTTTAAGTAGATGAAAGAGAGGTTCACCTGTTTGTAAGAAGTTTGGAATAAACCTGCAATAATAACCTACCATGCCTAGGAACACCTGGATATCCCTTTTGCTCTCGGGAGTGTTCATCTTGGTGATGGCCTCAATCTTGGTGGGTTGCAGCTGTAGTCCTTTTGTTTCAATCACAAAACCTAAGTATTTCAGCTGGTTCTTAAAGAACTGGCACTTCCTAGGTTTTATTTTCAATTTGGCGTCTGCAAGTTGCTTAAAAACAGCTTCCAAGTGTTCCAAATGATCTGTGAACGTCCTAGAGAAGACATTAATATCATCCAGATACACAAGGACGCAGGACAACTTGAGATCTCCCAGGATGGTGTCCATAGCTTGTTGAAAAGTTGCTGGCACGTTACACAATCCTTGAGGCATTTGTGTTGGTTGGAAAAGGCCTTGAGAAGTGATAATGGCACACTTCTCTTGTTCCTCTGGAGGCAGTTTGATCTGCCAATATCCCAAAATCAGTTCTGTTGCAGAGAAGAATTTTGCACCTCCCAGGCGGTCTAAAGCGTCATCAATTCTTGGCAACAGGTAGGAGTCCTTCTTGGTGATCAAGTTTAGGCGTTGGTAGTCTATGACTACTCAGTTACTTCCATCCTTCTTTTTTACTATAAGGATGGGCAACGCCCAAGGACTCTTAGATTGGATCAACATTCCTCTATCCAGGAGCTGTTGTATTTCCTCATTGACAGGTTCCTTGCTGGCCTTCAATTGTCAAATGGGGCAGAGCCAAATTGGTTTGTTGTCACCAGTGTCAAAATGATGGGTGACGTCTGCTGCACAGCCCAGGTTGAAGTCATCTTTGGCAAAGATGCACCTGTACTTCTCAAACAGGGGACTTGCTTGTTTCTGTTGCTCTTGACTTAAGGAGGACAGGTTGGCCAAGGGGGTAGTCACGTAGGCACTGGCTTTGACTTAGTCAGGTAACCCCATTTCTGATAGGTCCTCAATACATTTGTTGCCGGCCAATTCTTTGATTGGTAAAAGGTGCACAAATCCTACTATATGATGCTTCTTCATGTAGATATAATGGTCCTGTCTATTGGCAAGTAGGATGTGTACTTCTCCATGCCTTGGTATAATTATACCAGGCGCTACACAGGGCTTGAACCTTGATCTTCCTCAAGGCTGATGTATTTCACCATATAAGCCTTCAGGAATTTCCAGGGTCAGCCCTGTTGGCATGACACGCTGTGTGCCAGACTTGAGAGTGAAGGTCACCAGAGAGTGAAGTAGAACACCTTTGTGCTCTTTTATCTGGGTTGGCAATTTCTTGCTTTTACGCCCCTTCTTCTTGTATGGAACTGCCACAATCCTGTCCTTATACGCCAAATTAATTGTCAGTTTCTCTTTGATGCTGGCGGCGTCTTTGGTGTAATAAAGAGGGATGGTCTGCTTCAATATGGTGAAGGTGCCGTTCTCTCATATCAATCTTTACACCATATTTCTGCATAAAGGCAGTGCCAATCAAAACATTGTAGTTTTGACTGGGCAAGACAACAGCGGGAGAAGAAACAGCCATGGATCCAAATTGCATTGGAATTGCGCTATATGCTTCTTCAGAAGTTGTTGTATGCAATCCAGAAGTGCCATAGACTCTGTTGTGTGCAATATCAGGAGCCAGTCCTAGTTTTTGGACCAGGCAGTGTGGAAATTATATTGATTGGCACTCCACTGTCAATTATTGCTCTTACTTTCACCTTATTAACAGAAATGTTGGCATAGGTACACTCAGAGTAAGTTTCAGACTGTAGGTTTAATAAGTGAATTCCGAGGGGGCCGGGGTGTCAAAGTACTGCTTAAGACTTTGCCCAATTTCAGGGAAGTTGTTCTTGATGGGTTTGAGAGGGATTGCTAATTGGACGCCCTTGAGGTTAGGAACGTTGCTGGAGACATTAGGGCTATCATTCAAGCAAGTTTCTTGCACTTGCGCGGCATAGGGTTTGGACACTACTTCTACTGTGTTGGCGGTAGTCTTCTAGGGTCTTCCTCTTCCACGGGCAGGTATAGTGTACAGGTTGTTGGCTACCAATTGGTGGACGGGGTCTTTCTCAAAATCTTGGCTAAGGGCAAAGTATCCAGGCAATTCTTCTGTCTGGGCGGCGTTCTTGGCAGGGTCCTTGGCGGGCTTGGCAGGTTCCTCAATGGTCCGGGCGGTCTTGCCGACAATCTTGGCGGGCTCCTTTGGTTTATCACAGTTGGGTTCTTTTGGAATAATTGAGGGAATAGCAGGTGCAGTATATTCCATTACTGGCCCGCCTTTGCTTTTCCCTGATTTTTATCCTTGGTTTCTACTACAACATTGACACCAGGAGGTTTGCCTTTTGACCAACATTGACTTTCCCAGTGCCCCTTTTTGTTGCAATTTTGGAAGGTGATGTTGGAGTTGTAAGGTTTCAATTCTCCAGTGGTTTTTGTAGTAGCATCTTTCTCCCCTTCAGGCGGCTTGGCAGATCTGTTGCAGTCCTTATTTCTTCTGCAATTTTCAGAACCATTGCAATTATACATTCCTTTGTTAGGGGCGTTGAATTGGGCCCCAAGCCGACCCAGATAACTGGTAATCTTCTGGGTGTTTTTGGCCTGGTCAAGTACCGGGAACATCACGTTGGAGAGCTCACTGTAAGGCTGGAGAGCTCTGCTCATTGTGATACAGCAGTCCAAATTGATGAGTACTCCTGCCTCCAAGAGTACCTGTGCTTCATGATAGAAGCAGTCAGCAAAATCTTGTACACTTTCATATTTCTTGAAAGCAATATTGCTGAATTTGGCCTTCCTTGGTTGCAGCTTGGCTTCACTCCCAAACTCTTCAATCACTGCAATCTTGGCATCCTCATAAGACCATTCTTTGGTTAGGAGGCGAGGCATGATCACATCTACACTGGTGTGGTCCAAAGTGTTGATTAGGGCTGTGGTCTTCATATGATCTGAAGCCCCACACATTGACATCTTGAAGAGGCAAATAAAGGTTTTGATATTACCCTTATGGTCAAAGGTCGGCAAGTTCAACGGCTTAAACTTGTGGTTGATGATGGTCAATTATTTGCGTGACTCTACTACTGGCTTGACAGGGTGGAGACCAGTAAGTGGAGTAAGTGGCGGCAAGGCAGCAACTCCTATGGGGACGCAGCAGGTCCCTTGACTATCATTGGTACCATGATCTGAGGTAAAATCAAAGAATTCAGGAGATGATGTCTTTTGTTGCTCAGGGGAAGAGTTTGGTACGGGGCTCCGCTTATCCTCTACAGACAAGCTGTTATTGGATAACATTGCATGTTCCAATCTGCTCAGCCTGTCTGATACATTAGCCTCAAAGTCCTTTCTGACGGCGTCATTGGATTGCACCTGCTCCAAGAGATTGCTATGGTTCCCTTACATAAGCAGAAGGTTGAAGCCAGTAGGTCTAGACGCTTGCTATAGGCATCCAACTTGTGTTTGAGGGCAACAACCTGGGAGCGGCTATCTTCCAAATCCTTGTTTAACAGATTTGTCAGGGCGCGGATGGTCTCTATTGTTTCCCACAAATTGTGTTTGTTATTGTTATATGCTTTGTGTTTGAGGCAGAAAGTGTGCTGCTCCTGGGACCAATCCAAGGCAGGAGAAGCTGACTTCCCCTTCATAAGGTTCACTTTCTTGACCAATCTGTTTACCCAGGAGATGATCTTGTTCTGGCGCTCCTTGTGGCGGGCGCTGTTTTCCAAGACCATGCTGTGCAGCTTGTCTTGTTGGTCTGCTATCTTGTCTACAATAGACTGGCGGGCCAGGAAGCATACCTTCTTGGCCAAGTTGATGCTGTGAAGGGTTACATCTGAAGCTCATTGAGGGGTCAGACCGCGGGAATCAAGGATTCCAGCCACCACTTGCACTACCTGGTTATTGAACTGTGAAACTATCTCATCCACACAATAATGGGCGGAAGAAGCAGCTTCATTGATGCTACCTACAGCCTGTTGCACAGTGTTAAAGCTTGAGTTCAGCTGGTGAACCAGGGCGGTGTGAGCGTGCTGGATTTTGATCCTGAAATAACCCATCTCTTCAAGGTTGAGATTTTGTTGGGCCACCAAGCGCTGGGCATGCTAAATGGTGGGGTGTACAAAGTACAACAAAACATCAGTTATTCTGTCAACACCTTCTCTTTTCAGAAGAAGGCCTAGCTGTGTGCTACTGGCCTCTTGGTAGCTTCTGAAGGTTGACCAAAAATGCTTGGAGGATCTTGCGGTGGTGAACAGGGTATAGTCATTATTCTGTTGCTTGTCACTTATGGATTTATAGCCTTGCATAAAGGCGTTCATGAGTGACCACACATCCTCAATAGTGTAGGTCCTTGGTTTGTGTTGTACCATTGTACCAGTGACGTCAAGGTTGATTTTGTCTACTGGTACTCCAGGTACTTGGTAAGGAGTGATCTCCAAGCGGAGGGAGGCATCCTGTTCCGCATTGCTGGTTTCCATGTAGCCCCCCATACTTATCAACAAAGCTGGGGTGGTGGGGCAAAGACTTGCTAACAACAGACAGCGCAGGTAACTCATTATGGTAGTGAGCACCACTTTCAGAACTTTTGGTTCTGCTCTCAGACCTAGCGGTCTGATTATTGTTTGCTTTGTTGAGTAATAAAGATTTATTTGTCATTATGTTGATATTAGCTTTTATGGCAACAAGGTTTAATTGCAACGTCCGGATTTCCCTTGGCACTGCAACAGCAAGTGATGGCAAGGAAGGCAACTACAAGCGGCTTACTATACGGGTGGCTTGCTCAGTTCTTCAAGTACTGACAACGGTCTTCAAACTTGGATATCTTCTTCTACTGTGAAAAGGTTCTACAGTAGGCAAAGGGTATTATTGTCTGCCTTCCATTAGTCCAATGGAAGGGCTTTTATAGAGCTTGTGCTCTCTTGCCAGGATAAGATCATCTGACGCTTCTAACTCTTGCTTGATCAGTCTTTTTGTCCCCAGACTGCCAGCATCAACCCCCAGAGTCAGGCATTCATGCAATGGCATGGGATTCCATATCATAGTACCCTGCGTTGGGTACTTGTTTGTCACATAATAGAGCATAATCTATAAGCGTGCCAGCGGTGGCAGCGCTAATTGATCACTCTATTTTTAGCGTATATTATTTCATTCTTGAGAAACTTTTACTGCATTGATTTGCAATAGCACCAGCGGTGTGACGGATCCAGGCCTAACCAGTCCATCCTGCCATTATTCTGCCCTGGACTCTTATTGCTTTTACCTTTCTGGGACAAAGCTTCAAGGAGCTTTGCCTCCAAGAAGACAATTTTGTTGGATAACACTTTATTGTTGTCCTGCCAACAAGCCATGATTTCAACACTTTTTTCTTCTTGTGCTCTCAACACCTCAATTTCACAATTTGCCATCTCTTTTACTTGTTGAAAGATTTCATCACATCCTACTAATAAGCTATAAGCATCCCAAGCATAAATTTGGTTCCCTTGGGCGGGAGTCCCTTCCTTTGCAAAGTAATTGGAATACAACTCCTCAAACGCAGCCTTTACTTCTACTAAAGATTCTGCAGGAACAGTCTTAGTGACCTCCAGGCTGATCCAAGCTTCTTCCAATGTACTTGTAGGAACCTCTTTTCTTGCTGCAGCAGTTTCCACACAAAGGACCCCAAAAATGGCTCTCTCAAAGTTTAACAAAGAAGGCACTCTAATTGAAAAACAGGTGAGGGGAAAGCATCATAACCAACAATGAATATATTTTATTAATGTTTAACTGTTTTTGCTTATATACCATTCAGGGCATACACAGCTGAAAACCCCTCTGGTTCCTGAATCAACCAATGATTTGCTTCACGTGGTCTATGACATTTAAGTCATCCAACATAGATCTTTACCTGAAAGATCACCAACAATTCTCAACCTATAAGAATTGACCTACAATGGGCAGAAGTCACCTGACTCCATTCAACCCAATGTACCAATTTGGTATGGAGCTTCCCCAGCTCCCAGCACCAAAACCCTGTGGATTGCACATTCTAAACTCAGCTATCAGTGTTCCAACTGGGAACCAGCTGATCAAACCTGAATTCCTAGGCATCCTTGCCTTTATTTAGTTATTTTTGCATTCAATGGTTTTTTGCCTTAAAACCCATTAAACTGCTTCAAAACTTGAACCAGGCGCCACTGCGGCGCCCAGCAATTTCCCCAGGCAGCGCCTGAGAAAATTTGATAGTGGTGCCTCAGCGCTTCTCAAATCCATTAGGCGGTGCGGCAGCGCTTCTAACCCAGTAAATTTGCTGACACAGCGCTTTTAACCCAAATTCTGGGGGTTTCCCATGGTTAACCTTGACTAAACTTCTTGACAAAGTCAAGGCCATTTTAATTTAATTAAATCCTCATTAATTATATCCTGTATTTATTAATTAATCTTCCTGATTAATCAACCCATTTTGAGACACCTAGTCTCCAAGATTGATTCAGCCAATCTTGCCTCAATTCTTTTAGTTATCCTAACCTAACTAGTCATCCATATTCTGTTCTTTTATTAAACATAAATATCCAGTTTCTAGGAAGCTTTACCCCAAAAATTCCAAACAAACCTATCTATATGTAATAAACAGCAAAAACAGAACATATTTATATTTTGGAGCATTTATTTGGCTAAATACTCAGCAGTGACGGTAGTACGGTCACAGGCGGTTTGCTTGCAAATTGATCATATGATTTCAATATTTGGAGGACTCCATAATTACTACCCAGCAGTTTGCCAGAGTATTTTTGAATAACTCTAGCCAATTGGGAACCAGTCATAATTGGTGAGTTATTGTATTCCTGGTTGTTCTTGCAGTAGTAATCCAAATCTACACTATGAGGGCTTCTTAGATCAATAAGGCCTATTAACAATATATCAGAAGCTTTTACAATTATTGGCTTGGCAGATTGCCAAGGCAAACAAGGTAGAAGAAAGTCAGTATAAATTCCTGACAACACCCAATGGAGAAACTGCCAGCAAATCCCCAAAAATTGATACAAAATTGGGCTGCGCTTGTAAATTTCAGATTGTATACACTTTTCTCCATAATCTTGGATACTTGAAGAAATCTTGGCAAACAACAAGAAGACAATGTCATTGCACATCATCATTGCCCTCTGTGGTGCTCAAGGGTTCTAAGGGTAAAGTTGGTGTAGCTGAACAGCAACTGGTGGAACACAACAGTACCAGTATCTTCTTACTCAACAGAACCTCTATAGTTGGGCTCTGCAAGTAATCTAAGAAATATGAGTCTGTTTTTATGTTTATTGAGTAAATGATGTCTTTATTGAGGTTAACTGAGGGCCTTTTTTAATGAGAAGAGGAGAAGAGAAAAGGGAGGGTGAGTCACCCTGACTGAAGTCTGGGCTGGACAGGGACTAAGCCTTTCCTTAAAGGATGAAACATTTTGGAGAATATTCAGGGAGGAAGAGTATAATTTAGTGGGCTACAAACATCTAAACATGTGATCTTGGGGTCAGGTGGTTGCAGCAAGGGTAGGGCTGTCTCTGGGGAATTGGGTTTAGAACAAGGCTTCAGGGTGTTCTTCTGGGGAGCCCATGCTTGTCAGGGGTTGGATAATTACTACAATAAATTAATTAATGGGAGGAATCAGTGGGTTATTTATTTATGCATCTGTGGCTAGCTGCAGATAGGTTAATTGATATCTAATTGGATTTGCTCCTATAGAGTTTGATGTGTGACTCTCTAAATGAAAACGCAAAAAAGGGCAGCAGTTCCCCTTATATTTTTCCAGATAAGGAAGCAGTCTCAATATAGTAATATTTGCAAGTGGCACCCTGCACCACACCCTCCCTTTTATAAACTCAATTGTCAAAACAGCAGGCTCAACCCACCAGCAAAGTTCTAAGTAAGTGGGTTTGTGACCCGTGATCCAATTACCCAGTCACCCAAAGCCAAGTTAGGAAGACAACTCAGATTTCCAAATACAATAACATTAACAGAAGCTGATCCCTCCCAGTGGGTTACTTGTTTTGGCGCTTGAATCATTACAAGGATTAAGCCACCTCCTTCAACATCCCACAGTGTGATCAAAGCTATCATGTTCCTGTTATCCACAATTCACAAAAACTATATAATCATTATCTCTTTATAAAGAATTTATCTAGTTTCCAAATATTTCCCCCTAATAACTCTGCTAAAACAGCACAGTTACAACATTGGTAGCAGAAGTAGGGTTTCCATCCTACTTTATCCCCCAAATTCTGCCTGTTGCCTGTACCTGCTGTAGTCAACAAATCTTTGATAGAATCATGTCTGGCCTTCCGCTGGACTGGACTCCATACACACCTGGTACTGAAATACCCAATGGCTTTGTCCTGTATCAGAACACAGTGATCCCGCTCTCCACCTTCAATGTCATGTCTGCACAAGAATTTTTCCAGGCTTCCTCTGCTATGCCTTGTTTAACTGATGAGAATACCATGCCTGTAAATTCACTGCCCCCTTTGGCCTTGAATAGGACAGTTTTTCCCCGTTGTACTAAGAAATTCCCTCAAAAACCAGCTAAACCTCTCAATTCTCTTGAAGACTTAGCCCACACAGTTGATGAGAAACTTGTGGTTGCATACCCTGTGGACTCTCCACCCTCCTCTGCCCCCTCCATGGAAGAAACCCTTATTAATTTAGATTATTTGTTAGCCTGGTGTTGACCATTGTTGAAAAGCATTAGGATTGCCCAATCAAAGTGCTCCACATCAGTGTCACTAAAATCAATTGATCAACAAGACTCTGAAGGCATTTCTAGCCAATCAGAGGGTGGTTTGGAAATTAATTCTAAACCCTCCAACTCCCCTGACTTAAGTCAGCAAATTTTATTGTCCAGCCAACCAAATGCAAGTCAAGTCAGTCAGGTGACCACCCCCTAACAACCCATTCCTTTTAACAATGCCAGGGGATTTTGGGTCCCCTGTTTGTCAATTTTTTAATACCAATAAATTTTAGATCTTTTACACAAATTTAAGCTTTTTATTTGATTGGAACCCCTGCTTGGAGTTTCTGTCATCTAGAGATTAATGTCAGGGACCCACTCTCAGGCGGCCAGCCCGCTGGTTTTGGAGGTAACTTGGACCTGGTTTTTTGCAGGCAGGGCCCACCACAAGAGAGGTGCTAACTTTAAGAGGTAAGAAGCAGACTGTCCTAACCAAGACCACAGGCCAGCAGCCGGTACAATGGTGTCCACCACCCCAGTGAGGGTGATGTACACTATACCAAAAAGCTTGCTGGTATGATTGGTTGGCAGGTTGGGGGAAGAGACTGGCATTGGTTTGGGTGTTACAGGTGGTTCCATATAAACGTTATAGGCCGGATGGTAGTTGAATTTCCCTCCAAATAACTTGGGGGTAGAGAAAATCCACAGGCCTTGGCAGTTGTATCTGACAGCAGATTGGATGTGGGCTAATGGGTCAAGTTCAATGATTTTCTCTGGTGTGTAATCCTTATATTCAGGCTTTAATGGGTAATCAGTAAAATGAAAGGGCCCAAAGGGTACACCAAATGGTCAGAATACTGCGGGCGGTGGGGCAGGCGGGCCAGAAGATCTTGAGCTGAACTGATAGATGGCAAATACAAAACTTGGTAATAGCTGTATAAGCCAAAGTAACATAACCTTTATTTCAAAATGGCAATAAGTTTGGAGCACGGGGTCCTTGGGTCTATATAGCACCCCACCTCTAAACTTAACATTTTCTGTTGGGGGGTCATTAGGGCATTAGGAAAGGCAGGGCCGGGGGAATCGGGGACTTGGGTCTAAAGGCAGCAAAATGGCACCTGGCTCGGGAGTTCTTTCATCAGTTGTGACTCCCAATTTAGCTACCTGATTATCTTGCTCTAGCGTTGTGGTCATGGGGCCAGGTTGCGGGCTGGTGCCTCTTACTTGGGTTAGCTCTTGATTGGTTGCTGGTGTAGACTTCAAATTCATGAAGCTAATAGTTGTTGCCTGGTCACCTCCATTAGGTGTCGTGATTGGCATTCCACTTGGTGCATTGATTTCCTTGGCTTGATCTGTTTCACTGGGTGGGCCATCATCTTCAGCGTCAGCTCGCGGGGGCTTGACCCCAGAAAAATGCAAGCGGGCGGTCCCACGGTCCATAGGCCCCACGGCCTGGGGGAATCCAGGTTACAGGTTTGATTCCTGCTCTTTGGCCTGGATTTTCAGAGGAGGAGAATTGTCAATCCTGACAATAAAGTGTTAGTTGTTTTGGTTAAACTTACCTTGTGTCAACCTGCCTCAAACCTGGTGTCTCTTCTAGGACCTTTGGAACAGACTCAGACATATAGTAGTTATTGTTTTTGCTTTTGTCCTCAAAAACCACACTCAAAACCAAAAACTCTGGTTAAAATTCAATATAAAATCTACTTTACTTTGATATTTATCCGTAATCTCCTTGGTTTCAAACTTGCTTTCTGTTTATCCTCTCACCAAAGCCACCTGCGTTCATCTCTAAGCTCCCAAGCCTTTTCTGTTGTCCCTTGCTTGCCATAACTTGTGAGTACTATACTTGGCTCCAATTTTATTGCTTGAAGGTTTTAAAAATTTATAAATCTCATCCAAATTTTGTGAGGATCATTATTATGATACTCCCTGTTCTGAAATTTGTGGTGTTTTCTGTGGCGCCATTTTTACTGTTATTATGGTTGACATCCCCAGACCTATGGTCAAAAAACTCCTCCTCTGCTTGGCTTGTGGATGAAAACCCTTCCAGCCTCTTGGACCTCACCAGCAGTCTCCTATTCTTGGGTGAGGCTGTAGTAAAGAGTCTGACCTGTGACAACTTGGATTTAGATACCGTAGACTACTCCTTGCTTGCTCTTGTGAGTGAGGAAATTTTGGTGTTCCTGCCTCCTGTCCTGGGGAAGAGAAGCTTGGTGCCCCTTAATGCTCCTGTGATGCCTCCTCCTGTCCCCTTTTTACACCCTGGTTGCTCACTGGCTTATTGCTGATGGGATTGAATGTGTACTTCCCTCAGCTGTCCCATGTGTCCTCTTTGTGGTCCCCCCCCTTTGAGCAGCTGTCCCAGTTCTCCACTGGGTGGCATCCTGGTAGTTTGTGTCACTGGGATGGGAGCCAAACTTAGTTAGTTTAGCCCCCCTCTCTCACAATGCCTGCCTACGTAGCCCAAAGAATTTGAAGTGCTGTCTTGGAACCTTTTGCTGGAGCCAATGACAACAACGCTGCAGCATGGATCCAATCTGTCTAAAGCAAGCTGGCTCAAATGGAATGCCCACAGCAATTCTGGATTGCAGAATTCTCCATTTGATTGACTCACAACACTGGCACCTGGTGCAACAAGTGGCATGAAGAGCACACTGAGAAGAATTGGGACACCTTCAAACAAGACTTCTTGGCAAGATTTTTGTTGAAAGACACCACACTCATGATCATCTGCCAAGTGAAGAACTTGACCCAGAATGGCACTGTAAAGGAGCTCACCCGCGCCTACAAGGAACTCCAACTACATGCCTCCTCAGATATGGCCTTTTTACACTCCAGCCACTCACCTCATGTACTAATTCACCCTCAAGTTGCATGTGATGAGGCATGTGAACCTGGACCAGGTGACCAACCTGCAAAGCTTGTACTGCAAAGAAGAGAAAGCAGAACAACATCCAACGCTCTCCACAAGGCACAAAAAGGAAAGAGAGAGTGCCCCAAAGATTCTCACCCAGCTGGGCATTCAAACAGACCACTCCCAGGGAACAACAACAGCAGTGCAAACCACAAACCTGCAGGTTCAAATGGACACGGGACGGGAACAACAGCCAATCAAACCAAACCCATTTCTGTGTCACTGCCACTCAAGATAATCAAGACAAGAGAAAAGCACAGGGAGAGCACTAAGCAAGCCAAGCTCTTCCCAGACTATTCCTGACTTGCCCAACAATGAGTACCAACTCAAGAACATGGATCAATGCCCATGATCCAAAGGCCTTGGAAGACCCAGTACTTTACACCATTGCCAGACATCCCAATAAACCAATGTCTTATCATTTCTGCTTTTGCAGTTACACAGGCTCAGCACTCCTGGACTTGGGCGCAGATCAAACCCTTGTCAACAGCAGCTTTTTAGACAAGTTCAAGCTAACCACTCATCCTTTGTGGATTAAGAACATGTTTTTAGCTGACAAACATCACATTGCAGTGACACAGGAAACTTCCCCCTTCTCCGTCATGCTAGAGAAACTGCATTCCACCATCCAGGGTCCCGTCATTGATTTTCTCATATTTGGTATTGTACTAGGACTGGACTGATTGCAAAGGAATAATCCCCATGTAGACTGGGCAACCTCTGTACTGACCATCAAACGTGAAGGCGTTAATCACCAGATCTACCCTGACTCAGTAGACTAACTCATATGTGCTCATGTCTTTGTATGTATCACAGAGACCTTGGCCAAAAAGGAGAACCTCAAGGCAATTGACTGGGACTCCTGCCAGTACAAGATAATACATTTCAAGGATCACCAGGACACCACCACACCTCAGGATTGTGAGATTGTAGCCTGTCATCCAGAAATTTTCAAGGAGGCTCTACTCAGGTTGCCACCAGAGAAACACATCCAACACTCCATCCAACTCAAAGGAGCAGTGCCTAAGGCGTGACCCATCTATTGCCTCATCCCAAATGAGGACAACATGTATGTTCTTACCTCAAAGAGGTATTAGAGAAAGTACTTATCCACCCCTCACAGCCCCCGTTTGGTGCTGCTGTATTCTTTGTAGCAAAGAAAGATGGTACCCTGTTCCTAGTCACAGACTATTGAGCTCTAAATGAAGTTACTATCAAGAATTGTTACCCACTACCACTCATTGACAACCTCTTTTATGTCTTGAGTGGTGCTATGTTCTTCTCCAAAATTGACCTGACTACAGGCTATAACCAGATCCATATCAAGGAAGAAGATATCCCCAAAACAGCCTTCTGCACTAAATACAGTTCATACAAGTGTGTGGTACTCAACTTTGGTATGAAAAACGCCCTATCAACCTTTGTGACCTTCATAAACAAGGTGTTTTCTCCCCACATTGGCAAGCATGCCCTGGTATACCTGGACAACATCATTGTCTATAGTTCCTCAATGGAACAGCGTCATAAGGACCTAGAGGCAGTCTTTGCCACTCTAGCGTAACATAAGCTGCTAGCCAAGCCCTCCAAGTGCCAGTTCTTTCGCGAGCAGCTACCCTTCTTGGGACACATAGTTTCAATGAATGGCATTAAACTTGACAGCCAGAAAATCCAGTCCATTTGAAAATGCCACCACCCAAAGACAAGTCAGAACTCTGCACCTTCCTGAGAATGGCTGCCTATGTATGACAATTCATACCCAATTGTGGTGTCCTGACTGCACCTCTGTCTGCCATAACTGACGCCAACCCAAATTTGTATGGACCCCCAACATGACCTTTGCTTCAGACGTCAAAAAAGAGAAACTCACAACAGCACACATCCTTCAATACCCCAAATGTGATGGGGAATACCAAATGGAGACAGATACCTCTGACACATCCATTGGAGGGGTACTATAAATCAAAAGCAATGATAGTGATTTCCTACTTGTGGCCTATGAATCACACAAATTGACAGACAGAAAGTGCTGATACCCTATACATGACAAGGAGTTGTTGGCAATTGTGCACTGCCTAGTCAAATGGTGTTGCTATCTGGAACAGCAAGAAGAGTTTACAGCCCTGAAAGACCACAAATCACTCAACTACTTCAAAGCCCAAGCAAACCTATCCTGCCAACAAGCCCGCTGGATGGAGCTTCTGGAGAGGTTCAACATGCTCATACAATATAAGCCTGGTCCAGAGCTTGCCATGGCTGATGCACTTTCATGCCTATACTTCAGAGCCAGGAAGGGTAAAAATGGGCTTGGCCCAGACTGGCCTCTCCTGGTGCTTTGTACAAAGGACAAAGGTTTCCCCCTGGTACTACAGATATAACAAAAGAAACTGTCATTAAGAACAAGCACCCATTTGCCAACATATATGGAACCCTACACCAAAAGATGTCCAACAGAACAACCATCCTATATATTCCCACACATCAGCAAGTCAATACAATCTTACGCTACCACAGAGACCTGGGCCACACAAAGAGCTGTAACCTTTAAAAATCCCTTAAACACAAAGCCTGAGGGCCAACCTTATATTGGGACGTTCAGGAAGTCTTGGATCAGTGTGAAGTATGTGAGAAATTTGCAAAAAGCAATACCCCACTAAAATCAGTATTACCTATTTGTACGCAACTACCATTCAAGGTGTGGGACTTAGATATTTTGGGTCCTATGCCAGGGAAACATAACAACAAGAAATACATCATTACCGCAATAAAATTTGCCACACAATGGCCAGTGGCACAAGCAGTTAAAACACATACCGGCAATAATGTATGGCACTTCATAGGAAAAGAAATCATCAGCAAGTTTGGGAAGCCAGAACTCCTGATAACTGAAGGAGTCAAAGAATTGACCTCTAAAGATACCAATGTATACCTCATCAAGAATGGGATCCAGCACAAGGTGACAACACCTTACCATCCTCAGGCCAATGGATGCGTGGAGCGGCTAAATGGCAGCCTTGTGCAAGCCTTGGTCAAGCTCACTGCCAGAGACCTGAGGACTGTTACAAGCAGCTACCAACTGAATTACTTGTATGCTGGACCTGTGTGAACAGATCCACTGGGAAAAGCCCCTTCAAGTTAGTTTATGGCACACAACCCAATATCATAAAAGCACTATCAGGACCCAAGATGGAGAGGCCAGACAAGGTTCCCCTACTCAGAACCCCAGGTCATACAGGCCAATAGCAACCAACCATAAAAAAATAAAGCGTCTACAAAAGACCTTTGTCCCTATCAGAGACAGACATGAGGTTGGCAACAAGGTCTGGGTCATGAATACCAACAAAAGTAAACTACAGCCAGAAAAAGTTGGCCCTGCCATCATACTAAAGGTAAAAAAAGCAACACTTACCTTGCGCAAGGACTCAGGAAACAAAAACAAGACAAAGTCCTCCACCATGATTGCCTCAGGCCTTGCAAGGCAAGACAAAAGCAGCAAGAGACCGTGCTACCCACCACCAAACAACAGTTAGTCCAGTATGATGCCCGGGCGCCTGATGACCTCCCTGACAACCTTCCCCCAGAGGAAGCAGACCTTCAGCCAGGGGGGTGTCAAAACAGCAGGATCAACCTACCAGCAAGGTTCCAAAAAGCAGGTTTGTGACCTGCAATTCAATTACCCAGTCACCCAAAGCCAAGTTAGGAAGACAACTTGGATTTCTAAATACAATAACATGAACAGAAGCTGATCCCTCCCGGTGGGTTACTTGTTTTGGCGCTTGACTCATTATCAGGATCAAATAACCCCTTCAACATCCCACAGTGTGATCAAAGCTATCATGTTCCTGTTATCCACAATTCACAAAAACTATGTAATCATTATTTCTCAATAAAGAATATTATCTAGTTTCCAAATATTTTCCCCTTGTAACTCTGCTAAAACAGCACAGTTACAACATAATGATGGTTGAATTTTAGGGGTTGGTATCATCAAACTAGGACCACTGAGAAACTAAATAGGCAAGATTCTTGCAGCAGCCACAACTCTGTGCATCCACAAATTGACTTTTTACTTATTTGTGAAAATGCTGTGGAGTCCCAGTTGAAGACGTACCTGTACCAGGTGTATCTGCAGGTCACATTCCATGATGACCATCATAAGGGGATGGGCTTTTTCAGCATTGGTTGACGTACATGCACCAGTTGGGGTCTTCTTGGGAGGGGGCCACAGTTAGCGTGGGCTCACAGGGTTGCAGCCACAGTGGACTTTGCAAAACCCATTGCAGCTGCAATTCCCCCAAGGTACATAAGCATCCCTTGTTTTTTGACTATTTTGAGAACAATTTCTGGATTGATTAGCTTTCTTCTGCGTCTTGCAGGCTGATTGGCGGGAGGTGGGATGTGTCTGTCTTGGGAACCAGACAATTCCATCTGATTGGCTGTTATTGGATTCTGGCTTCCCTGGGTGACCCCCTGGCTAAATTGGATGATTCCAGATGCCAGTGTTGATACACAATCTGGATTAACAGCTGCCTGTGCATGATGGACAAACAGGGCCATGCCTGAGGACGCAAGAGAAAGAAAACACTCTTATGTAGTGCTTGGGGAAGGGCCTGCTGGTTGGGAGTGGCCATAGACAGAGGCTTTGCTGTTGGAAGACCCAGTGTAGCCCTGCATGATTTTATCAAGGCCAGGGAACAGCTTGTTGACAAGGTTTTTATTGAAAGAAGACATAATAAATTTTTATTAAAAAATCAAACTCAAAACAAGGAGTGTATATTTTAGTCAATTTTATTGCTAAGTGTATTATGTTGGTGAATAGTAGGATCAAAATTTTAGCTGTCCTAAAATGAAATAAGGTGATTTTTGAGAATGCCTATGATTCCCAAAAGAATTAGCACAAATTCACTCTAGATCCTTTAACATCCTATTTGAGATGCCTATAAATTATATTTATTTCAAATTAACCTCATTTTTATTTGAAATTTGGTTCTTGGATTTGACAATCCCGCAATTTCATATTTGTTAATTTTTACTTGTTGTCTATGATTTGTTAGACATACAGGAAGTTTCAAATTGTACATTAGAATCCCGCATTTCTGATCCATGTATCCCAAATTTGTTTTCAAGTGTTTTTTTCTTTTGTTAGTTGAGTTATCTGCTCAAGGGATTCAACATTTGACAATTTAAATCAATCAAAAAAGTCAAATCAAATGATTAATTTTATTAAATATTTTAATTTTCACTCAGCTGAATTGCCTGAAAAAGTGATTTGAAATTTGGACCAAAGATATAGCAATCCTGTATTTTTATGGTTGGGTTCTGAATTTACAGTATAAAAAATTATTTTTTATTTATTTTAACTTTGATTTATCAAATGTTAAATTGAAGATTTTTTGTTATTTGACTTTTTCAGTTTCAATTTTCCCCCTCTATTCAAAGAGTTAAGTAAAATATATTCTAAAAGCCAAATGAAATTTAAGGTATATTTTAAATTGCATCACTTTTAGCACTTCAAACTTGTTTTTTATTTTAGCTACTAGTGAAACATTTAAAAAGTCAAATTTTAGAAAAATATTTAATTTTTTGATAAGCAATTTTTTGAAAAAAAAAGTGCAGAGATGAAAAAGCTGTCAATTTGGAGATTTTGGTCTCTGTCCTTTAACTTTAGGCACTTACCCTTTATATCAATTATCAAGATAAAAATTTCAAATTAACCTGATCAAAAAGCCCAAACAGATGTTGACAATTCAGAGAAATCAACACAAATGGGCATTCCACCAGTGGATCAAAAATTGTCACATTGAAAATAAAATAGAAAAATCCATGTTAAGTCCACCTTTGATATTTCCTTATCTGTTTCTTTTTCTATCAAGGTTTTATAGGGTTCCACCTATCCTGAAATTATTTTGGGTATCTATCTTCTTACATCCAAAACAGCCTGTCAAATATGGAACACAACCACAAATACACCAAGAAATATGATGCAATTAAGTCAAAAAGCTACTTTTAGGTTAAAGTTTTATTCTTCACATCTTTTCTCCTTGTCAGAATATTATTCTTGGATGATCAGCCCATTAGAAACCAAGATGAGGAAGGACACAGGATTAGCAGGCAAAGCTTAGAAAAAGATCAGTGTTAACTTTAAGAGGTAGGATGCAGAGAAATTAACCCAAGACCACAGACCAGCTACTAGAGCCATAGTTTCAGGAACCCACCCTGCAGTGAAAAGATTTCCTGCAAGATGGATTAGTGCAGAAGGATTTAAACTGGTGACCATAGATCCAATAGGCAAGGATATCATGCCCAAATGAAATAATTCACCCAAGATTCAATATCTTCCAAGGAAAGGATTGAAGCATCCCAAAAAGATTTACACTCCTAGATAAATTAACAAGAAGGCAGAAGCAGAGCTACAGAACAGACTGGTATAGGTGGGTTCAACAGAAGCAGGTTGTGACTTTTCCTTGACTAGGGGGGTTGGTAGAGAACAGGAAAGCAGTATACCATTTTCCAGGGACCACAGGTGCCCATTTTTTATTATTGCAGTACTCTGTATTGGTCACCAAATCAGTTCAGGTGTTCATCTGAATGGACCCCTTTGCAAATTCACATATTAGGAGTAGTATTAAAAATTTGAACCTAACTACCCAAAATTGGGAAATATTAGGTGTTTTCTTGGTATAACTAAGGATCTTAGAAACAATAAAATTTAAAGTGTGGTTTAAAGCATTTATTAATTGAGCAATTTCAATAATCAATGCTCAGAATCTTAATTAGTAAAAGGATGGGGAAGGATGAGAAGGAAAAGTTGGAATTGAAACATGACATCAGTTGTAACAGCTGTAACATAACTCAAACAATTGAAACCAATTTTTAACAGTCATCAAGGATTTAAATTAACAGCACAAAATTGATATTATTATTGCCTTCAGTTAATACAACTTTTTGAAAAATGTTAATAAACTAACAGTATTATTAAACTGAAGTTTGGTGGTTTACAGAGCTTCCTATCTTTCCTAAGCGGTTGACAACATCAGCTGCCAGATTCAACGTCTCTGATTGACTAGATTGACTATTTCTAAAGTATTTTAACTCATCCATCAATGTCTTATTTGTTTTTGCACTAAGTTTAGAGTTCTCTGTGGTTATGCAAAATGTCTTGGGTTTGACTTTTGCTCCTGCCATTGTTAACTTGACGTTAACATAATCAGAATTTAAATTCTGAATTTCCTGAATAGTTTGAGGAACCATTTGCACCAAGTTACTCAATTTACAAATATCTGTGGTAGGATATTCATGAATGATAGTCATGTCACATAGTGTTATTTTACTCAGAGAGGGTAATTTACAAGATTTTTGTTGGAGAATCAATACAATCTGAGTCTTTGGATAAACCTCTTGACTCTGAAAATAATTCAAGCCCATGTTCCAAGTCTGAGATTCTCTCAATCTAGAACTACAGATAAAATAGTTTCTTCTAAAACTAGTGTTGTAACTGTGTTGTTTTAGCAGAGTTATAAGGGGAAAATATTTGAAGACTAGATAATTATCTTTATTGAGATATTGGGATTATATAGTATTAGTGAATCATGGATAGTAGGAACATTATTGTGATGATCAATAAGTTGGATGATGAAGGGGGTGGCTTGATCCTGGTAATGATTCAAGTGCTAAATCAAATTGTTGTGTTTGGCTCCTGGGGATAACATCCAGGAGGACACAGCTGGAAATCTTTATAAAGAAAGATTTGAGGTTCAAAGTTAGCCTTGGGTTAGCCTTCAGGGCAAAATTAAGGGCACATACCTTTATTTCCTGGAATACAAGATGAGGACTTCCTTTTGGTAAAAAGGAAAGGAAAAGGCTTGAAGAATATTAAAGCCAACACAAATGTAGATAATCTTGTTATTATTAGGAGAAATGATTCTACTAAAATAGTAGACAAGGGTTGATGATCACTCATTAGGTAGACAAAGTGGCATAGGGGGTTATGTTGGGGTGAGGTCATACCAGGATCAGACAAGGGAAGGTATGGTATTCCGGAATGGATGGATATTAGTACAGACCCATTTACAGAAGGCAAGGAATTCCCAAACTTGTAAGCAAAACCAGTCAAATCTTTGCATATATCATTATTCAAAGGTCATATCAAAATAGCATTAATGACACAATTTCTGACACA
This sequence comes from Entomophthora muscae, assembly GCA_014839935.2. Lineage (NCBI taxonomy): Eukaryota > Fungi > Entomophthoromycota > Entomophthoromycetes > Entomophthorales > Entomophthoraceae > Entomophthora > Entomophthora muscae. Next base: position 434,619 of record QTSX02000014.1, on the reverse strand, counting down.
AATCATCCACTGTAAGGGATCATCATTTTTCATATTGCTTATTCTGGAAATCTGAGTCAACTTCCTTGTTTGGCTTCAAGTCACTGGGAAGTCAGACAGTGGGTCACAAACTTGCTTAGTCAGAACCTTGTTGGCAGGCTGAAACTGCTATTTTGACACCAGTTCAGCAAATTCAGCTCCACATCAAAGAAATACAATTTCTGTCAATTCCTTAAATGTGTTAACCCCTCTAATATAAGCTACAGGTAATAGTGTGAATACACCAAGGTATTATTTAAGATCACGCCAATCACCCAAGGGTATAAATACCTGCACTTTTATTATCAATAAACTTATCATTATCTTACTATAAGTTTTTTTCAGTAGGATTTATTTGGATTTTAAGTGAATCAACCTCAATTTTAAACTTCTTCACCAATACCAAATCCAAGACTAGTTGATTCTATGTTTAGGCTGCAATCATTGTTTTAACACTTGCAAAAAATAGCAGTTGTCTTCTCCAGCTTTGCCAACATTTTAATTCTTTCAAAGAGTGGCTTAATATTTATTGAAGTCATCTCCTTCTTGCTACATTGCTCAAGAATCCCAAAAATACAAAAAGCTCTATTGAGTTGTCAGCAAAGAAGTCTGGGAGAGGGTGGTAGCTAGGATTCAGAGTAGGGGGTACATTGGTATTTGATAGGCAGAAAGATGTAAGTATTTGTCTCAATTTTTTGCTCAGTGGTTTATCAGGGTTCTTTGCTGTTGAATTAGGTGTATTTTATAATGAGGGATGTTGGATCATATATCAAGATATTTTTCATGTGTATTCCTTATAATCAGATTTTGGGGGATATTATGTGAAGTGCATTAGTTCATAAAAAACCAGGGAGCCTAAAAATTATGAAAAAGGACTTCAAGCAGTCAGCTTGGTGATTATGTGAGCCTGAAGAAGCATGTTGTATTTTATGCTTATTGGGTACAGGATTTTTACAGATAGTTATTCTACTATTCTTAATTCTTAGTACTTTACCTGTTGATAATCTAGTGACAGACTATATGAAAGGACATAATAATAAAATATGATATTAAAAGACTGTTTCTTTGTTAATAGTCAAGGAGATTATATAGCAGAGATTTGGATAACCACTAAATGGCTGCAGGAAGCACTTCCAGAAGGAATTGACATAAGGAGGGAAGGAGATGGTGGCAAAGGATTAAACAAATGGCAACAGAACAATTGGTTTCATATGACTCACATAATTGATAAAGTGGCTATGTGATGTCACAACTCTAACCAAATTTGAAGAGTTAAAGACCAAATAATATTTGTGGATTAGAGACAACTCAATTACCACATCTAGGAAGGCATTAATTAAGTTTAGAGTATAATAAAACAAATACAGCATAAAAATTGAACAATTGTATAACTTTTTTATTGTTTCTTTTATAGATGGACATTGTCTGTATGATTCATATTCATAATGCAAAGCTTATATTCTTGTTTCAAAATAAAATTATTTCAACTAACTATACTTTGTTGGGTTTTTAAATATTTTTTGACACACCCTGTTGTAAATTGTGCCATTAATGATATTTTGATATGGCCTTTGAATAGTGATATGTGCAAAGATTTGGTTGGTTTTGCCTTCAATTTCAGGAATTCCTTGCCTTCTGTAAATGGGACAACACCATTATCAACCCATTCTGGAATACCATACCTTCCCTTGTCTGATTCTGGTATGACCTCACCCTAATGTGACCCCCTCAACCACTCTGTTTGCATAATGAGTGATCATCACCCTTGTCTACTATTTTAGTAGAATCATTTCTCCTAATACAGACAGGATTATCCACATTTGTGTTAGCTTTAATATTCTTAAAGCTTTTTACTTTCCTTTTTCCAAAAGGAATTCCTCATCTTGTTTTCCAGGAAATTAAGGTACATGTCATTAATTTTGCCCTGAAGGCTAATCTAAGGCTAGCTTTAAACCTCAAATATTTTGTTATAAAGATTTTCTGCCGTGTACTCCTGGATGCCGTCCCCAGGAGCCAAACACAACACACCCTCATTATTTATAGCTATAGAATACTATTGTATATTTTGTATTACCAGGGCTTTGCAAATGAATCTGATCCTAGGGTTCGGAACTCTCTGTTTTGTCCTTTAACTAAGCCTAAGGAAGTGCATGTCAAGATCTCTGTTGTGTTAATCTCTCAAATAGATATAAACATTGGCAAATTTAGAATAAACAAAAAAGCATGTTTCAGACTGGAATGGTAGTTCTTTAATATGGTTTACTCATTTTATCTTTATTTTTGGTCGTGACTATTATATTGATTTAACACATTTTTAGAAAGCTATATTTTAAAGGAAATTTTAATCTTAGAATACATTATTCTTAGTATAAATCATTTATTACCGTAGCAGTTTCGAAACTGTAGAATACTATTGGTTTAACGGAACTCCATCATCACAAATATGATTCTATACAGGTTGACTTTTTAAATTATAGCAGCCAAAATCATATATGTAAGCGCAGAAAAAGGATTTTTCGTTCTACTTATTCACAGAAATTTAATAAAACAACCCATGTGGGCAAAGGCTTTAAATACCACTCTTCGCCTATCAGGTTTATATATGAACACTATACTTTAAGCCCAGTTGATCCATATTCTGCTGATGCTCCATCTAAATTTAAAACTAGTAACCTTTTTATCTCAAAGTACAGCTTCAATAAAGTATATATTTTATTTGTTGGCAAAAGGCTTTTCAAAACATATAAAAATGAGGGGCTCCTTCAATTCTAAATGATCTAGTTTCCTTTAAAAAACAATCCTATAGGAAGCGAATTTTGTTAAGCATTTTAGATGGGCTTGCGTCAACCAGAAAGAGCCAGCTGCAGAACTTGAATTACTCTTGTTGACTTTATATTTGATAAGTTAAAAATTGCTTTTTAGAAAGATCTAACATAAAAAAACTCAAATATTTTAATACATTTTTATCATCAAACTTATTCTGTAATTAAACTAATTTACCAACGAAACCTGTAATGTTTCAAGTTTGTATCATGTGTTAGATAAAGACCTTAATGGTATAAAGAAATCAATCGTTTTATTTTGTGATGGTTTAATTAAAGGAAAATTACTATTGAAGATTGCTTTTATTCAAACTCCCGCAGAAAAAAGAATTCACGTAAGCTTACTAGATTTGATTCTTGGGCTTGACATCCTCCACGTTGCCACGAATTTGAAGAAAGCGAAACTCAGGATTGCCATGCAGTGCCATGGGAAATTTGAGCTTATCCAGGGCTGAAAAGTAGACATGATAAAGGGGCTTGTTATTGTACAAGAAAACTCTGCCACCAATTTGACGTGCATCAATATCAAGTACAGGAAACTTGTAATTTTCAATAAACAGGTCACCTTCAATTATAACATTTTTCAAAAAGTCAAATGTCATAAGAGAAGTGTTGGATATTTTTACCCGCGAAATATTTTGGAGTCCACCAAGTTGGAATTCGTCGAGGTTGGGACAATCCTTGATATAGATTTTTTCCAAATCCCTTGCTTCAAGACCTTTGATAGAAGTAGCAGAGCTATTGATAACTTTAATGGATTTAGTTACAATAAGCTTGTTGAAGTGTATGTTGGCTGAGCAGTTCGAAGAACGAGAGATGTCACTTCTCTCACATCTTGCAAAATGGAAAATGCGTACGCTTCCTGATTAAAAATCTTTAAGGACCCATCAATGTCAGGTATATGTGTAAGTACACCTTGGTAGTTATTTAAAACAAGGTCACCATAAATCTCTTCCATGTAGTGTAGACTTACATTCCCAGGGGAAAGAATGCCATCTAGCTTAAGACTCCCAGAGTAAGTCCGACATTTTCCGACACTTTTGATGTTCTCTGGAGTAATGACTCTGTTTCCAATACATGGATTGGAATAGGGTCCGGCCAGAGCAGCGCTAATCACGAAAAGGAAAGGGTTTAAGAGCATTTTGTGCTTTGACTGGTACTAAATTCCCTTTAAATACATGTAACTTCTTAAGCTCAAACATCAACGTTTTTAAAATTGCTTCAAATTTACATTCGTTTAGTGGGCCATGATTATATTTATTTTTTTGTTAAACTTAATAAAATCATACAGAAATATTATAAAATTTTAATATATTAAAACCAATATCTTTTTATCAAGTGTTTTTTTAAAAGAAATAAGAATAAAAATCATCTCAAGTTTGATTCAGTTTAAGCCACATGCACTCTGTATCAGCCATTAAGCTGCGCAAAGTTCCAATAGAAAGCGATGATCCTTTGGTTTTGCATAACTTCATCTTATGACGCAATCCCCTAGAGTGACAGGATATCTTTGATATATTTACAAGGATCAAAGGTCATTGAGGCTCAGCATACACGTTTCTCTGACTTTACATTTAAAGGAAAAATGTTTTATTTTTTAAATAAACATTTACATAAATTGTTATTTTATCCAATCGTAGTGGACAATCTAATTTACAACTTAGTTTTAAAACTGATCCAACAACCCATCTCTTCTTATTTCACCCAAGTACAACCCTCATCACAGCCAATCATCTCCAAGCAATATGCGTGAGGCACTTTCTCTGAAATTTCCATTTATAAATCTTGTCTCGGAACAAGCTGTTTGATAGCCAAAGTTACATCTGCTTGATATTGTAACGCTTTCAGCAAAGAAGCGTCAAGAGTCTGATTGGTTGCACCAGTTGCAACCAATTAAAGATAAGGTGGGAATAAGAGGAAATATTTATGAAGACTAGGGTAGGGATGGGAACAGCAATTGTGTAAACACAGTATCACAAAACTGTTTTTTATTGTTTTGGATTAGGTCACAAAACAATCTGGATGGATTTGTGCTACAACTTTTGGAGTAGGCCATAATTTGTGCTTCACTCTATTTTTTAGATCTCAAAATATAAAGGGAATGTGGTTTTAATGGATGAAACAGATGATTTCAATTTGTGCAAGTCACATGATGTAAAATTAAAACTGTTTTTAAAGATGAGACATATGATATCATTGTGTGCAAGGCACAGGATGTAAGATTGGAGCAGGGTCAGTTGTTGGATCTTATTTTTTAACTAAATTTATTAAAGCTTTATTGGTCACTATCTCACAGAGATAGCTTTGATTATACCACAGTTTTCTTTAGATAATTATAGCTAAACACCAATCAAAAATGTATAAATATATATCTCAATTGAAAGGAATAGCTCAAATACTTATGATTGAAAACAACACATAACCACATGAGATTGTGCTTGGTCACATCATAATTCATGCATGTTGTGCTGTAACTTTAGGAGAAGGGCACAAATGTGGCAGTTGCAATTGTGAACTGCCCCCTAAAAGCACAAAAAAATCTGTATGAATTGTGATGCAACATGAAAGTCATAAAATGATTTTTGACCAACTATCAAAGCCATAAAACTAATTGTGACAGGCAAATCTTGGTCATAAACCCAATTGTGTCCATTTTGGTGCCTATCCCAACCCTAATGAAGACACAATTATTAAAATTAATATTAATTGGGCTTATATAGTTTCCCAGATACAAGCTTGATAAGTGAGGTAAAGCTCCTTGCATTTACATAGCTACAAGGTTTAGGTCACAATAAAAAAATGCATTGGATAGAGAACTAAATTCATCTTTTCAATGAATAGGACAAAATCCAGATTCCTTCTGGTATTACAAGGTTTAACTATTAACTTTGATGGCAACAGCGCCCATGTCAACTTGAAACTCTAAATCTCCTATGTTTTTTGCTAGTCGCGCTAGCTTAATTCTTTTTTTAAAGCGTTCAGGGGTGTGAACCCAGAAAACACGACAAAATTGTGGCCATCTTGACGCAATTTAATATTAAGCTTAATAAAAAACTCAATTTAACCAGATTTTTCCTTTACTTTTACTAATAAAAATTAGTTTATTTTTTATTTGTTTTCACGACGTAAAAGTGTCAATGTCAACACTTTTTAAGCCAAACATATTTTTAATAACAAAACTATAACTTCTACAGTAAAAAAATAAGTGCACATTTAAAAATATTTTTTTATTGAATTATTATATTGAAAAAGACAGTGCAAATAAATTTGATTGTTGAAATGTTCATGTTATAAATATTTATGTGGCACATATTACAGCTTTAATATATTAAGTGGATTGGTGGCTAACAGTGATCCAATAATTTAAGTGTGAGTTACTATGTAAGTTACTATAGAATTTATTATTAAAAATAATGTTGACACTCATAAATGTTGTTTATTTGCTCATGATCATCCCCCAGGGTGGAGTTAAGCAAATTAGAGTTGTGCAATTAAGCCTAGATTAATATGCCACCTCATATAAAGAATGTTGTAAGTGACATTGTCAACACTTTACCCTTTTCAATACTAAAAACAACTTTCTTCACAACTTCACATATATTCAATGGTAAAATATCATATTACCACTACT